>CM060271.1:17798874-18088311 GCA_030684275.1 Acipenser oxyrinchus oxyrinchus | reverse complement strand
CAGGTAATTACTGCAAATTCACACAATTTAGCATTGTAGGTCTCCCCCTGGTTATGCAACTGAAAACAGCCCTAATGTGCCTCCTGTGTGTTATTTTGAGGCAGCCTAGCTCTGTGTAGCTCAAGCAGTCTGTAGCTCAGTCTGATTGTATTAATAATAGCTGTATTGAAGTTTGCAGGGACGGAGTCCTCCTGCAGATTTCAGGGAAATGTTTTCATAAACTTCTGGGAGTGTCTGTTATTTAAACGGTTTGAGTACTGTAGTGTTAAACTGGCTGACACTGTTCAAAATACTGCAAATACAGTAAAAGCATATCCAGATATGGGAGAGCGGAGCCACTCCCTCTCAACAGCCACAGCAACATCATCATCACAGTTCAACTTTTAAAAGAGCTTGCTGTGTCCAGACAGGGCTGCTTTTAAACACAGAGCAGTTAAACCCTCAACACAGTATATACTATCAGTTTATTACACTATTTTGCAACTTGTATATACATTTTTTAACTACAGTTTATTGTATTATTGTTTATTGTACTACAGTTTATTGAACAAATTGTCTTCAATAAACATGTGAATGACATCGAAATTGCCTTGTGATATAATATCAGATAAAAATAATTGGCCTTGTGAAAAGATAAAACGCAATTCATGCTCGTTAAATATCTGCACCAGAGATCAAGAATAACAAAGATAACGCTGAAGGACAGCACTGTTTACAGGTACGATTGCATTGTTTATGCCTCTATGAATTCAAGCGCGTCTGTAAAATCTGTTCTCGACTGTCCTGGATACATGAACTTCAGTCTGAAAAGGGAACTTCGTATTAAATTACTATTGGCGCACTAAAGTGTGTTAATGTGTATTTTCAAAACAACCATAATAATTAAAAAATGCCCTTTTCACGAGTGACCTTGTTGGCAAGCAACACGTTTAAATGTCCAAACACGGACTTGTGTGCAGAGGGACTGGCCGGACTGCTCAGCTCTGTTTACAATCAATCAATTCGATATGTATTCGATGTTACTATGAAACTATACCTAATATATATTATTCACAACAGCACTTACAAGCAGACACCTAGACGTTTTTCAGAGTGCCGTTTTTAGTCAATTTAAAATCAAATATCACTAAAGATGTGAAAAACATTGTTTGTTGTACTGTACTGGAATTAGGGAGGCAGTGAGATAATATTCGATAATTAGCGATGACCCAGCTCTGTGTAAAGTTAGCCCAGTCTGACTGCATATCTATGGAGTGCGTTTGCTGAGCTAATGGGCTTCATTTGTTTGCTAAAGCAGGAAATCAAAGGGCTGTAAGTGTCAGTTACATAGGGTTCTTTCCCGTCTTCCTTTCCACCCCTCGGGAGGTTTGTTTGCGTGAAGTCTTTAGAAGTCACATGACGTTTTCAATTGACACATACCTGTAATGATGACTGGGTGTGTTTTAAGCCTAATCAGGCTTTCCTAAATAAACTCGACACATTTTAAATCGGCATGTGAGTGTGGGGGGGCTGCGGTACCATCAAAGGATCAGAAAGCTCCAGTTCAATTAAAATGGAGCCGACACTTTAGAAGGACGGTCGCGAGACACCACATTTCATTCAGCTCTGCAAGTGACATTCCGCTGCAATAACCACATATTCATCTTGAACTTCAAAAACACTCGTACGTCATACATCTTCAAAAACACTCGTACGTCATACATCTTCAAAAACACTCGTACGTCATGCATCTTCAAAAACACTCGTACATCATACATCTTCAAAAACACTCGTACGTCATACATCTTCAAAAACACTCGTACGTCATGCATCTTCAAAAACACTCGTACGTCATACATTATATCAATCGTAAGGGTCATTATGTCAAGTAGACAAGGGCTTCGGCTAGCTTCCTCTGAAACAGAACACAGCTACAAGACTTCAGAGCAACTAAATTGCAGTCACAGTTTAACCGCACTTTCACTATCTGTCCTGTTTAATGCAATAATACAGTGAGGTTACACTGCCGTTGTTTTTCACATTAACAAAGTGCTGTCCAAAGGGGACTGCTTATAGATAAGGACTCTTGTACGTAACCGATAGAAATATCCGTGACATTGACAGAGGGATCACGTTGAATCTTTTCAACGTACAAACGTCTTACATTATTAATGAATCAAATGATTCATAACGTAATGGTGAATATCAGTTACATCCCGGGTAAGTGAATATCTCCATGTACGATTACGCTGACTCCACCTGTGCTGTGCAGGTAATGCGGATGCATTAGTACTCCGCAGTCTTGACATTGTTAATGTGGCATGAACGCCATGAACAGCAGCCCAACGCAGACGAGGACAGTGCAACGACGAGGTGAGCAGTAAGCAAGGGACCATGGCTGTGTTTCTGAAGCTAAAAGCAAAAACTACTTTTGGAGAATGTAAACAAACGGGGCTGTCAAACACGTGAGTATTGCTAATATAGAGCGCAGAGAGACTGTACTTAAACACACCCTAAAGAATGCATTGCCAGAGACAAACGGCAGCTCCACCCATAGATCCTGTGTCTGTGTATTAATGTGTCAGGATGGCTCGGGGGCTGTGGTGCTTTACTGTGGCAGTGAACTTCCTTGGGAGACAATGCAGCTTTAAGATGCTGGCAGCTGAACTATGAACATGTTTTCTTTATGATGAGGAACCAATCAAATATGTATTAAAAATACTCTATATACTCTAGCTTTCAAGATCACACAAATCTCCTCTTCGGGTGAACAAAGAAAATTGATCAGTGAGAGGAATTGTCTTTTCAATTTGAATTGTCATTTCAATTTGAATGGTCTTTTCAATTTGAATTGTCATTTCAATTTGAATGGTCTTTTCAATTTGAATCATCTTTTCAATTTCCACTGCTGGTTACAATGTAGACAATATATTGCATGTTTTAAGTCCTTTATTTATCTGTATCATCAATATAAAAACATATGTATCTTATTTACAAATATACAGTAAGTGAGCAATACAATAAATAAATATTTCACAGCAATAAAAAAAAAAAACATGACAAGAATAAATTAAAGAGTAATATTGTTAAGATTGATACACAAGTATCCCAGGGTTCAGGTGTCGTTTCTCTTCTTTATATATTTGTAATGTACAGTTTGTTCTCAGCACCGTCCGGAATGAAACTGCTGCTGTGGAGCCCAGCACTCCACTGGAACACTTTCTGTGAAGAGGCAGCTGTTGCTGTTGTAACTCTGCAAAGACAGAAAGAAAAGAAAATCTGAATAATCATTCAGGACTCAAATATGCATGATCCTAGATGAACTCATATTCATCCATAATTACAGACAGCATGCTTTAGGAAAACTTGCCTTGCCTTCCAACATAGAATTAAAACATATAACAATAACAGTTTGAAATCGTGCTATGCTAGTATTGACATACCTCCCATGACTGCATTGTAAGTGTAGGCAGAGGATATGGCATTGCAGGCTCCATGCTCACATTGCCATCAGGCTGCTGGGGCTGGTTTGAATGCCAGCAGTCTTGGAGCTGGATGTCTTCCTGGGGTCCCTCAGATCTGTCCTCCCCTCTTCTCTGGGACGGGATCTCCTCGCTCAGCCCCAGCTGCTCGGACAGGTGGGAGATGTAGCGGATGGTCAGGCGAAGGGTCTCGATTTTGGTCAGGGACTGACCTGTTGGAGCTACGGAAGGGGGCAGGTAGGTCCTCAGGTGGTGAAGAGCTTTGGTCAGGTCCCTCATCCTCAGCTTCTCTCTCTCGCTGGCGCTCTGCCGCTTCTTCCCAGGGTACTTGGACCTGGACCTTCTCTTGGTCTGAACCGGGGGACAGAGGCTCTGTTGTGGGTAAACCTGGCTGCCAAAGTGAGTGTCACAGTCATAGGTTTCCTGCCTCGCCCCACACTGTAGAGACGGAGGAGAAAGGCAGCAGGAGTCGATGGAAGAGGCCGGTGAGAGGCTGCCGCTGCCGCTGTAGTAGCCAGAGTCTGACCTGCCGCAGGCTTGCTCAAGCAGAGCATCATAGACCAGGACTGTCCTGTGGTTCTGGAGCAGGAGCTGAGAGGCAGTGGAGTCCATGGCTGCAGTGTCTCTGTTACTGGCAATGCTGGTGGATATACTGAGGGACGCTGTGCAGCTCCTCAATTTATCATGGATTGAGAGGTGCCAAGTTACACCTTCACAGCCCGGATCAGGACATCAAAGCAGCAGAGGAGAGAACACGGGGAAGGCAGGGGGTCCCTGGAGTGAGTTTCCCAGAATCAAAGTGTGAGGTTTAGCTGGAGCAGGATATATTCATAGCTGTGAGAGATGGGATTCAATCCACATTGATTACCATTTTTAAAATGTGGAAAACACACTTCTCTGCAATAATGATGTTGATCAACAAACAGCTAGAGCATGCAGGCAGGCTAGTTAAGCTTCTGAGCTCCCTATACACATGATCAGTGTGTACTGTGAAAGATTTGAAACATGTTGTCATTGATTGTGAGTAACGTCTTGACCGTTGTAAAGAGTGGAAGTTCAGACAGAGATCTGAGTAGAAAAGGAGCATTAGGAAGCAACGTGATTGTGTCAAATAGGAAATTAGATTGTCACCCATGGGTTAAACAGCAGGGAGGGTGTCTAACAGTGAATCAGGCTTCAATGCCTGAGCTACAGAATGAGCATCTCCTTCCAGAACACACGGAGAAACATTGGAACCCTATCCTGCCCTGTAACACTTGTAATCCTCTTGGATAAAGGCGTCTGCCAAATAAATCAATAAGAATATTACAGCTCCAGTGTGTCTTATTAATATGAATGAAACAATCATAATAGCCTACAGTATGAATTCATGTCCTGAAGATAATGGTAAACAGTGAGCAATGGCTCTATAGATAGATAGAGGGAATGTTTGTAGGAAAGATGTATTGAACATATATACACTAGCTTTCAAAATCTCCTCTTCAGGTGAGCAAAAAAAAAAAAGACATAGTGAACCGTGAGCAATGGCTTTTGAATGTATTTAAGATAGACTGATAGACTTATTGATAGAATGTGTGTTTGTGTAAATAGGAAATGTGTTGAGTAAAGACAATCACAGCCCCTGATGAGCAGTTATTTAGTGTTTGTTATTTACTTTTGCACAATAATAGACCCGTACGTGCCGATCCATGACCTATCTATCTGTAGGGCAGTATTTTCACTGAGTCAGTCCAGTGCTGCAGGCGCGTCACTGTTTCACACCTCCTCTGCCGTTGTGTTTATGCAAGAGCCGGACGTGTCAACGAGAGAACGAGGTTCTGCAATGGAAATGTAAAACTGCACGCGTTACTTACTTTAAATATTATTACAGGTGAGTCGCTCTAAATGTTATTTAACAACGAACACATATTGAAAAACAAATACTATAAATGTGAATTTAAATCAAACTTAGCGATACACATGAATTTATTTAAAACGATAATGATAATAAAAATAAAAATATAAACACAGACAGGCTTGACACAAAGATTATGTGAGTCCCAGAACTCTAAGCCATGAAGTATTGGTATGAAGTATTTCTATGGATAAATGAATCAAATTTAACAAAGTTTCTGCGTCAATTAGACATCTTTATTTTGCATATTCCTGCACGACACCTTACTGCGTTTCTTTTTTCTTATTTATTTATTTTAAAGAAACTGCAGCGTTTTGGAATCGATACGCGTTGAGTTATGCCGAAAGCACATGCTAATGTTCACCTTCAGTCCGACAGCATACGCGTTAAATGACAATATCTTTGTTCACTTAAACTGTATCACCGTACACGGGAATTCCTCCTCATCAGCCCGCACAGGTTAGCATTGCCCGGCTGCGCCTCGGTGCGTGGTCCAGGGTGCAGGCTTCAAACCTGGAGCTGCTTAGCGGCAGAGCGGCTCAGTTCCACCTTGCGGGGTGAAGTCGGTACAGATACCTGTTTACACACGCTGCTTACAGGTGAACAGTGCTTCTGATTCCTTGGCGGAGGATGCTGCTCTGTTCATTTATATGTATTTGCATGTAGGCCACGGCATTGGGTTCGGAGTGAGATACTTGGTAATTATCACAGGGTCAGACCGGGTCACTTGGAGTTTATCAGCTTGTAATATAAATCACCTAACGGTAGTCTGTAGGTAGACACGGATTTATTACTAGATATGTATGTATTGTTTTATTTAGGCATGCATTTCTTCTTTTTATTTTGGATTGTGTTCTTGCAATACTAGGGCTCAGGAAGATAAGCGCAGCTGCAGCTGTCGAGATCCTTGCAGCACGTTCAGCTGTGACCTGACACTTCCACAGGCCTTCCCGAGTGAACCGCTTCCCAGCCTGAATAACACGGACTGTGTTTTCTTTTCAAGAGAAAACGAGAAACAGCAAGCAGCTGGTGTATCAAAGACAATTACCGGACCCCATGCTGAGTAGCTCGTGGATTTCATATTGTTTGGTGTATTTATTCAAACTTTATATTTCCATGCCTATTTGTTACTGTAATGTCTGGCGTTGTGTGTTTTTATTAATTATTTATTTATCTTATTAAGTTATATTTGGTAAGTTTTACTACAATAACAAATAACAATAACTCATTTTTGTACAATACAATATTCTTTAGTAACTTGGAAACAAAGCTAACAGGAATCCGTTTAACACATGTAATACTGAGAGCGTGTATCGTGATGTGTGTTTAACACATGTAACACTGACAGCCTATATCCTGTAGATTGGGATGCTTTGCAGCTGTTGGGCTATTGCAAGACAACATGTAAAATGATTATTTCAGAAACAATTCAACAGCGTGTTTTTTTTTTTTGCTTTATTAAACTCACATAATATACATAATAAATAAATATATAGATTCAGATAAACACAACAATTTGAAAATGAAATGCTTAAATAAAATAAATATTTGATCTCTTAACACATGGATTGTGCTGTGTTATAGTATATAGGCCCTACTAATATAATAAATATGTTTTTGTACAATATTTTGACCAAAGTTCTACATATTTACAATGCATTTTAAATAATCTTTCTGCTGTCAGTTTACAGTGACTGGAGGTGCTTTTTATCATGAGAGATGCTCCACAGAGTGTGTGAACTCTTTAAAATGTGACTGGCTGTTTCTTCAGATCCTCACAGTGCATGGCTGCAGCTCCTGCAAGAAGAACTCTCCCTCAGGGTGGCTCTCAGTGTTCAATGCATGGCAGTAAAACTGAGGAAGACAAAAAGTAAACTTGTTATTTTAGTGAACGTAGAAAATAGAGTTCAGCATATTAACATAAACATTGCACAGATTCCCATACCAAAGATACAGAACTGTGATGAAACAGTATGGGTGATTTATACAGCGTTGGCCAAGTGTCCCATGAGTTACTAAGAGATACTTTTTTGTTTTACAAAGGATTATAAAACCAGTAACTGAGAATATTCTCATGTTTTCTTAAATTATTTTAGATGAAAACAAAGTGCATATCTTTAAAGCAAATGCTAGAAAGAAAGGACATTTCCATACCTGATCCTGATGAGGTTGTTCTTGAAAAGACAGAGGTGGGATTTGGAACTCTGGGTGCATGCTTAGCTCTGTGTTCTGACTTGGGAAGTATTCCTGCTGCTCCTGAGAGAACCCCAGCCCTTGTGCTGAAGACCCAGACAGGGAGCTGTACTGGCAAGATCCCATTCCCTCGTCCTGCTGTGAGCACTCTGGCACTGGCATGGAGCTGTACTGGCAGGATCCCATTCCCTCGTCCTGCTGTGAGCACGCTGGCATGGAGCTGTACTGGTAGTATCCCGTTCCCTCGTCCTGCTGTGAGCACGCTGGCATGGAGCTGAACTGGCAGGATCCCATTCCCTCTTCTTGCAATGCACCCTCTGGCACAGAGCTGGACTGGTAGCACAACAGCTCCTCTGGTAAAGTTGGGGACCTCGTGACGTCAGCTCCTCTTCTCTGGGACGGGGCCTCCTCGCTCAGCCCCAGCTGCTCGGACAGGTGGGAGATGTAGCGGATGGTCAGGCGAAGGGTCTCGATTTTGGTCAGGGTCTGACCTGCTGGAGCCACGGAAGGAGGCAGGTAGGTCCTCAGGTGGTGAAGAGCTTTGGTCAGGTCCCTCATCCTCAGCTTCTCTCTCTCGCTGGCGCTCTGCCGCTTCTTCCCAGGGTACTTGGACCTGGACCTTCTCTTGGTCTGAACCGGGGGACGGAGGCTCTGTTGTGGGTAAACCTGGCTGCCAAAGTGAGTGTCACAGTCATAGGTTTCCTGCCTCGCCCCACACTGTAGAGACGGAGGAGAAAGGCAGCAGGAGTCGATGGAAGAGGCCGGTGAGAGGCTGCCGCTGCCGCTGTAGTAGCCAGAGTCTGACCTGCCGCAGGCTTGCTCAAGCAGAGCATCGTAGACCAGGACTGTCCTGTGGTTCTGGAGCAGGAGCTGAGAGGCAGTGGAGTCCATGGCTGCAGTGTCTCTGTTACTGGCAATGCTGGTGGATATACTGAGGGACGCTGTGCAGCTCCTCAATTTATCATGGATTGAGAGGTGCCAAGTTACACCTTCACAGCCCGGATCAGGACATCAAAGCAGCAGAGGAGAGAACACGGGGAAGGCAGGGGGTCCCTGGGAAAGACAAGTGTGAGATGCCTGCTACCAATGATAAAACAGACAGGAGTGTGGGGGGGTGGCACAGGAGACAGAACTACATGGCAAAGGGAAAAGTTTGATAAGGTATTTTATCAAAGGGATTAGACCACATACAGACGGCAGCCATCCTCAGACCCATCACAGTAGCACATTAAAGAAAGACATGCTATATGTTAGGATAATAATAATGTGTATCATTGTCACTAGTTTAAGCAGTTTTTGATTCCTATACTCCTTAGTCCCGAATCTTTATATCCTATTATACTACACACATGTAATATACTGTACCCTATAGCCCAGTATAGAGGAGAGGCTCCTAATATGCAACACGTTCCAGGGAAATGACTTGTAATATATCACAGCACTGTTTTATTTCAGTACTTTACACTCTTTATACAATCTATCACGTTTAAGTTGAATAACATTGATGCCTTTTTTTTTTTTTTGTAACCCAGTCAAATCTAAAATGACACCAGCCTTGAGTTCCCAGCCTTGCCTAATATCACCCGCGGTGTCTCCTGCCACCTTCAGCCCAGCCGTGCTTTCCATGAGAACTCGCACTGAGAAAGCACCCGACATGAAACAAAACCAACAGCCGTAATCTCTCGAGTTTTTATAGTACAGTATTGCAAAACTGCATTAAAACGCGACGCCCGAAAGGTGGAATTGAACCACTCTGCCGCTAAGCAGCTACAGGTTTGAAGCCTGCACCCCGGACCACCGAGGCTCATCCGGGCAAAGTAATTTCGTACTTGCTATGAATATAAACCATTCATCAGCTAAGTATCCTGCAGTTATGGTGATGTTTATAAAAAAAAAAAAAAAAAAAAAAGCTAAATAAACATAAACTGATATGTATATCGATAAAAGCATAACAACTTTAACACAAAATAGCTCAATAAGATCAATTACAAATGATATTTTATTAAATTCAACCGACCTCAAAACAAAAACACAAAAGGCCATGATGGTCCAATATGCAAAACTACAGCAATCTGATTGGTTAACTGGGAAAAGCAAAAGGTACGACCCAGTCCAAAGGTATATCATGTTGATCCGTTGCGTACAAACGTCTGTCACATAAACAGGTTAGGTTTGTGTCTCAAAAGTACGGGCCTACACTTAATTTATATATACTGCATATAGTTTTTGTCTTTGTATATATGCCTGCCACTTGGGTCAGTGGGTTATTTTGATATTTTTTATTTGAATCTTGGGTTATTTAGCAAATTTAAAAATATAGTATTACTTTATATTAGTATTGGGTTATTCACATATAGGCTTATGTAACGGAGGATATAAATGTAAATGAGTCTTGTTCTGTTAGTAGCAGCGTTTTGAATGTTGCCACTGCTGATAAAGAGTAAACCTTATTCAGATCGCTTTCAGGATGCAATATTGATTAACGTTAATACTACACATGACTTTTTTTATTAATGTGTTTTATTTTTTGGTATAAAGCTTAACATCGTCGTGTAAATACAACAGCTAAACACGCAAAGCCCCTGTCTGGGCTTCATGTTTGCAGGCGAGTTTCTGCATTAGTTCTGTATGCATTTTCATTGAATATTATTTAACATAAAAGTCGTTATTTTTGATGAATACAAGTACTTGGCATAATCTGTATATTATATACAGCTGTATCGTTTAAACGCAGCTACAATATGTATACTTGTGTTATTATAGTTTGATGAAAACTTTGCAATATGTGGCTGCTATCGTGGAATGAAAGTAAAAATCTCTATTTGTGCAGCAATAACACATAAAAAGTATTTCGGGTGCGACGTTGTTGTACGTGACTCTGCGGCTGATGCATAGTTCACACACCCTAGTCTCTGTAAGTCGCCTTGGATAAAGGCGTCTGCTAAATAAACAAATATATTAAACATAAAAAGTGCCGCAATATTGTTTTCAAATCTGTTTTATTTCTACCGATCGATTCCGCCTGGCTTGATAAGAAAGAAAGACCGTTGCGACAACACCGTTGTCTCGTTATGTGTGATAGGTAACGGATAAAATACATACACAAACAATTATATAAAAATACAAAACAAAATCAATAGCTAATTAAGCCACCTGTATTGCTTGTTAAAACACATTACCGGTAACTGCCTATTATTCGTATGAATAAACAAGCAGGCATAGCGGGCGGTCATACAAACTAAATGGAGCGTTCAGCAGGGGTCTCTCCCTTGAGCAGAAGCAGGGTTTTTCAAAAATGAATTTGCATTGATTTACGTTGTTAACCCCTGACACGTCTGGGCTCTTGTGTTATTCAGAAGGACTCGGCACCCCAGATTCACACGTCTACAAATGAAGTGTGTCACCTAGAACGTGCGAGCCCGTCACACTTCTTTCAGTCTTATTTAGACAAGTGCCGCTGGATAAGTGTTGATTTGGGAACCATATGGAGGGGCCTGGTGCATGTGTCAATCACACTTTCAACCAATACACTTAGAAATATAATGTGCTATTATGAAATAAAGAATGCATTTTTAATTGAAACAAGATGGGTAATGCTAATATCAGGTATCAACTTATTTGCACACATATTAATATTAGAACTGGAATGTTTTCAACTGAATCGCTTAATTTTGTTTTTGGCCCCTTAAGGTACGCAAGGAATTGAGCGCTTGTTGATCAAACGCTTTGTTCTTAAATTACAGTTGAGAGTGACTCTAGTATCAGGAGGAGGAAACTGACAATATGGATGAGCAGATCCAACCTACGCAGTACATTTTAAACCCTGTTTCACACACCACCTCATCGCAATGATTGGAAAGTTAGCATCATTTTTATTTGTGGGACACACATGTCCCTTACCTTAAAGGGTTAAACTACCTGTATAAAAAAGGTTTTCTGCTGGAACCAAACCATTAGCAGACCATCATTTTGGACAGATCTCTTGAGCTGTGGTGGTCACTGCTGTCCCCGTTGCGCACTTGGCCTGGACACTAACAAGATTAGAGCTTTGAAGGTCAAGAGCCAGACTGTCCTTGCACTTCAGAAGGAATGCCTGCAGCTCGTTAAACGTTTAATCTGAGGATTCATTTACTGGCGAGGATGTTCTAACAGCTGATACCCCCTTAGATCTCAGAGGCCAAAGTGTTAAACCGGAGTAGACAGTCCAGTGTGAATTATAGCAATGTGTGTGCTGGGCTGAACTGTAAACCACACCACAACTCAATATTACACAAACCTCTTCCAGGGAATAGAAATGATGAAATAAATAGCGATGCAGGGTTATTAAGTGTATACATGCTTCCACATTTTGAGGTTGTGTTTTTGCTGATCTTCTCGTGTTTTTCGCTGAGGTGTGAAGTGATGCTTGCATAAGCCACAGCAGCACTAAAGGTAGGGGGCAGGTCATTAGGTAACGTTCCCACATAAGAAGTGAGATATTTTACCCATCGGATTTAAAGTAGCAGAGATGGATGGTCTGGGAATTTGAACCTGCTCATGCACATGCAATTGTTAAACTTTGCTAGCAAAATCATCATACGTTTTCTGACATTTGAATACATATTTCCATGATTCAGTATGTGCTGTAGTATTATTACAGGTTATATTTTTGATTAAAGCATTATGAACTTGGTAACACTGACACGTGTACAAGCTCACATGTGCCTAATGTGAAATTATTTATCTGACAATACATACATCATCATAATAATAATAATAATTGTTATTATTGACCGTTCGTTTTTTATTTTTTAATTTAGCTTTACTACAGCTTTCCTTTAAGTATATTTACATTGAATGAAAAACTAGACTTCTTAACATGACTTACATAAAACATTTAAGCTGGAGATTTATTTGTCAGCAAGCATGCTTCAGCATTGCTGTATATCTCAGAGGCTGAAGTGTTAAACTGCAGTAGATAGTCCAGTGTGAATACCAAGGAGCTGTGCCAGAGAAGAATGTGAATCACAACCAGCTATGTCTGTGTTAAAAACCAATACTACACAAAGTTACTTTATTCATTTAAAAACACAGAGTCGGCCTCGATTCTGAATAGCCATAGATATGGGTGTGTGCGTTTTAGTGAGCGAGAGAGAGAAGGGACAGTATCACACAGATAACAGCTCTGCTTGTTTTTCTGCATTACACTGGTGTGAAGTCACTCATTCGGTAACATTCCCACATAGGAAGGTGCCAGATTTGACTCCAGTTTTTAAACAGGAGACAGAAATGATTTGGGAACCGTCGCTGTCAAAACACAGACAGCTGCTGAATTATGTTAGTGTCACAGTTTAAGAAATACAATTGCAAGCAGCACGTATTGCAATGTGGCATCTTAACCCGTTTCTATGTAAGGCACTTACAAAAAAACAAAAAAAAAAAACATGCATTTTGAGACAGCTCTTCTGGAAGCTGACAAACCTTTCTCCCTGCTAAGCAGCTTCTAGGAACGTTAGCTTATAAGTATGAAATCTTCTGGTTTGATATTCACATGATACCTACATTTACCCATTTTGTGGGGGACTGTACATTACATGCAGTGTCTAATAAATGGCATGGCTGAATGTACTTCAGTCTGCCATGTTTTTAATGTCTAAGTGATGTTTATTTCGACTCTGATGCAATAAATCAGTCATCTAGGTAGAAATGGTGCACTCTACGATGTTACATTAGGGGGTAATGGTTCTTGACTCAATAGTGTGACTCCTTCCCAGGGAATGTCAAGCATGGTCCGATATGTTTATTAAATGCTCTTTACAGATGTACCGGGGGCACAATTCAATGACATTTGAGTTGAGTTGTGTTATTTTATTACAAGTAAACTATGTAATGACTCACACATCCTCGGTGATGCTCCACGTCACTCTGAATAATAAACATCCAAAGGCGCTCTTGTTAATTGCATGAATTCATATTTTTCCAGCAAACAAAATCTACATTTGTTGAAAATGCACTGCTGTTTATTTATGTTGTTCAGGGCCTTGAAACAGCAATGGATTACAGTAGAGTACACACAGTGTGCGTCACCTTAGATTTGTCCTCCAATAATTCCCAGTACCTTCTGTAAGTATTGAATAAACATAGTGATGGTTTGAGATATTGAAACATCTGAGTTTTATATTAATTACAATCAGATAGATTTCATTCCTATATACATATTACATACCAGGCCCTAGCCAGCTATGAGGCACCCGAGGAAAATCATACAAATAATTATTTATTTCCTCTCCCTTACACGCTGCTGTGCATGGGACCTTGTCATGATTTGTCATGGCTGGCTACTGCCCTGACATATAATTATTCTGATTTATTTTTTAAAGAAGTTTAGTATAGCAACATACTATGCATCACAGTAACACTGAAGTAGTCATTTGTTGATACCCACAGGGATGGGCATTGAAAGTCTATGTTTAGGAGACTTGTCTAAGTCAAGGTGAAATGCTCCTTGCATTCAGTCATCAAAGCTTAGTTAACACATCTGTGGTAACTTCTTAAGTTGGGGGGTCTAAGCTCTTTGACAGCCTCCATCCTAAGTGTCTAAAGTGTCTAATGTCCTTCATGTCCTCCCCCAGTGAATATACACTCTGTGTGTTGTGTTCTTATCTGCACATCAAATGCTTTGAACAGGCTGATGAGGCCACCATTAGTTTCTGATTCCCTGGATCTTGATACTGGGTATTTCTAATGAGATGCACATTCCGCCTTTCACACTTGAAGTGGTTAATTAAGATAGAGCCAGTTCCTTTAAGGATCGTTTTCCAGACTTCAGGGTGTGAGTAAGTCACCTTCTCAATCCGCTGCTGTCTGATGATCATTAACAAACCCCTTTTAATTAGCTCGGAGTGAATTAGCAGGCTAATGTTACACACTGAGAAATAACTGCAAAGGCAATACTCTTATCACAGTGAATGGCTGCACAGTGAGGGAATTGCAAGAGAATTACTGGAGTGCTGTATAACGTATCAGATCAGCCCATGATTCATTGCAGGGTATTGTTTCTATATGGCTCAATGAAGAGGATATTATTTATTCATTTATTTCATTAATGTAGTTACACAATCTCAGGAAGCCTTTTTCAATGCCAGCCAATCGAAATTTGGCATCATAGTGTATGAGAATGTATTTATTTTTGACAAATGCAGGTTTGGACGTTTAAATGTCTTGTAGGCTGGGTTGATCATGAACGTGTCGCTCTCTGTTTTGATCCCTTTTGACATTTCAAACACTGCATTTATATGAACGCTGCATGTGTGTATTCTGAATCTGTGTATTCCCAATTGTGAAACACAGTAAAGTGTTTCAGACTGCACAGGATGGAAAGATGTTACATATCTGTACATGAGTGTGGTTACCGAGGCCCCCCCCTGCCCTGTAGACACATTCCCACCTCCCATGGACTTTTCCACAAAGCTTAAAAGCAAACAGAGATCTCGATCAAAGGAACTGCCAATGCACATTTCTTCAACTACCAAACTACCGTGTGTGTGTGAGGGGGGGAGGGGGGCGGGGCAACATTTGACATGATTGTTTGATACAAGAGGGCTGTGTGGTAAGGATGCAATAATCCACCACAGCGATATTGAAAGGGGTCTCCCTTATACAAGTTTGCAAGAGTAAATCTGCACGGCAGGTTTGCAGTTCCCTCATACTTTTCCCATGGTTATACTTTGCATTTACCATGTCTTGGTTTGCCATGTTTTTTAAGATGCTTTCACCTTACTCTCTGTGTGGGTGGGTGTGCAAAAATAAACCATGATAAATATGCCTCTAATCTTTAAATGGTTGTTTACATCTTTGTTGTTTTTTTATGTCTCATTTAATCCTTATCACCTATGTTCTAACCTGTTTCAGGATCTAGCTGGATCTTCAATTTAACATGCTGGTGCCAAAGATAAGGACTTCATTTAGGATGCAAATGACTCAATTTAGCATCATTCCAGAGTCACGCAGTGTTGATCAAAGAAACCCAGGTATGTGTGTGTGGGTAGCTGGTAAAGGCTGCTGTCCTGTGTGTATGTAGGTAGGCTCCCTATAGCGTACATTCTAGCTGTTAGAAAGTAAACACTGATGAGCCAGATATTGCTTGAACAGAGACATGGCTTCCCTACCAAATAATTTTCCGGCAATTGGTCTGCCCCCATTTTTTACATTGTAGTTAAATATGCACATCTATTTAATCACTAATTTAATTCAATGCTAATTGCTCAGTGTGCTACTGTGCAGTTTGCTGTTTGTTGGCCTGTCTGGAGCTTCCCTTAATAAATCACTGCCTGTACAGGATGCTGTCCTACACTGGTTACCAGGCAGGCAGAGCACTGCTGTTAGGATTTTAGTGTTGGCTCTTGTCTGTGCAGGGTCTGGGTCTGGGGATATTGGTAGTCTTTGTGTTTTTTTGCCTGCCATGATGAACGTGCAACTGTGTGAAATAAAGTAGCCAGCAGACAGCTTTTCTATAGGCACAGTAAAGACCTTTCTGTGAACCAGTCATGTGCTTGAGCTGGTACTGTAGGTTCATGCTGGGTATGGAAAGCACGGTTGTATTGTATTGTATTGAAAGCACGGTTGTATTGTATTGTATTGAAAGCACGGTTGTATTGTATTGTATTGAAAGCACGGTTGTATTGTATTGTATTGAAAGCACGGTTGTATTGTATTGTGTATGGTTTTAGGTCTGGCATAATTGGCTTTATTCACAGCAAGTCATAAGCCACTTGACAAATTAGGACAATGCTTATGTGAAGAATTGGCTCCCTGACCAAGAAGTTTCTTTCACTTTACTGTGCTGATTTCTTACAATATCAAACCCAGTAAGAAGAATTCAGAATAACTTTTATAAAAACATTATATATTTATTTCACCAGTATTTACATCAGAGATAATAGATATCAAATATATTATTTAGAGTATAAATAAATTAGAAGCGGACAGTCTTCATGAACATGAAAGAAGTATAAAAAGCAATTCAACATACACGTTTGAAATAACACAAGATAAATAACAAAGAGGAAGATTGTATGGAGTAGATGTTGGTCACTTCTGCTTCAGAACGGTCGAGTGATTGTACGAGATTGATCCTAACTCCAGAACTCCTGTGGGAGGACTTGACTGTTGAAGTCTTCACTGTACATCTGAAAACAATGAAAAAAAGAACAGCCCTGTTAGAACAGTCACTCTTTCAGTTTCATTTTCACTATTTAAATGGATAACCATTTCTATGTTATTCAGTAAAACAGAAAACACATTCGATGTAGGAATAGTTCAAAATGCTGCTATGGTGATAAACATCAGATAACCATCTTCTGCATACCTGGCATGACTGTGTTGCATCTGGAAACTGTGGGGACTGTAGCAGGGACTCTGTGCTGGAGTCCAGGACCTCATCTTGCTGTGAGCACGCTGGCATGGAGCTGTACTGGTAGTATCCCGTTCCCTCGTCCTGCTGTGAGCACGCTGGCATGGAGCTGTACTGGCAGGATCCCATTCCCTTGTCCTGCTGTGAGCACGCTGGCATGGAGCTGTACTGGCAGGATCCCATTCCCTTGTCCTGCTGTGAGCACCCTGGCATGGAGCTGTACTGGCAGGATCCCATTCCTTCTTCTTGCAATGCACCCTCAGGCACAGCGCTGGACTGGTAGCACAACAGCTCCTCTGGTAAAGTGGGGCACCTCGTGACGTCAGCCCCTCTTCTCTGGGACGGGGCCTCCTCGCTCAGCCCCAGCTGCTCGGACAGGTGGGAGATGTAGCGGATGGTCAGGCGAAGGGTCTCGATTTTAGTCAGAGTTTGTCCTGCTGGAGCCACGGAAGGGGGCAGGTAGGTCCTCAGGTGGTGAAGAGCTTTGGCCAGGTCCCTCATCCTGAGCTTCTCTTTCTCGCTGGCACTCTGTCTCTGCTTGCTGGGGTTCTTTGACCTGGTCTTCCTGAGCTTCTGAACTGAGAGCAGCCCTTCCTCGGAAGAGGAGGGAGATCTAGAAGCCTGGACTGCGTCGGGATAGCCAGTGTGAGTCCCTAGGGTGGCTGTGTAGCGCTGGTGGCACGGTGGAGAAAAGGGAAAGTCAGTGGATGAAGACGGGGAGATTGTCTCTGGTGAAGAAACGCTGTAGAACTCAGAATCCGAGCTGGGGTAGTTCCAGTGGCACTGAGTGCTGTAGCTGAGCTGTGGAGCAGAGATATCCATGTTGTCTCTTGTGTGTCAGTCTGGTGAATGCAATGATCCTGCTCAGGATGCCCTGGTTTTATCCAGGACCCTGAGGTGTGAAGTGACACCTCCACAGGCTTCCACAGCCCTTCCCACACCATCAAAGTCCAGAAACAGGGGCCAGGGTTAGAGCCCAGGGTCCCTGGGAAAGACAAGGCTCTGGAAAGCAAGTGTGAATTTTTACCCCTAAGCAAAACAGTAAACATTTCTTGTCTTGTTTTTTTTTTTCTGCAAACTAATCTATTTTGCGTCAGGGTCCTTCTGATGCAGTTTTGCAGACACATAAAAAAAACCTGTTTGTTCAGGCCATCACACATGGGACAGCAAACTTACCATAATGCATCATCTTTATATTGGGTTCCCATGGGAGGCATAGTGCCAGCCTGTGCAATGATGAATTCAGACAGTCCAATCAGAGTCTGCAAACGGGGTAAAGTATGATTACTATAGAGGGGAGTGTGCAAGTGAGAGATGGCTTTGCAGATCTAGTAATCCATAGATGTATTAATAATGTTCTAATTATCAACCTTCATTTGATATTTGAAGATTAATAATAAACTATTCTTAACAGTTTCCTCTTTAAACACAGGGAGTGTAGTAGCTGCATTCAATACTGCAGAGAGATGCTTATCAAACCTAATGGAGCAGGAAACGGAAGGGAAGCCATTTCCAATGGACTTGTTCACAAACACAAAGTAGAAATGAAGGCTAGCTGCTGAATGTAACAAGCAATTATGAATAAAAACAACTGAGCGATTCAGCTGTAGGGTTAGGGTTAGGGTTAAGAGCTAGATATTCACTTTCAGAACAAGAAGAAAACACTGTAAAGTTCTAACATTTAATAATGTGTGCATCATGATGATTACGCGAGTGGTGTGAAATGCAATTACTGATTCACACCGGTGAAGGCACTGTGGTGTCAGGGCTGTGCTTCTCCTATTTAGGTCATTAGAGGTGACAATTCACACTTTAGCTATGAGAACGAAGCCTGGGCTTTAAATAACAGTAATGAGCCCTTCAGAGCCCTCCATGACAGTGAATCACTCAGCTCTGCTCTGGCAGCGGCTGCTGGCTCATACCTGAGTTTCGGGGGTTAGGGCAGTGCCACGTAAAGGGCAATGCAATATTTCCTTTTGTGTGTCAGACTTGAACATTGTCCCACTCACATTCATCAAGGACCTTATTACTGGAGAGCCGGGATCTCCTCTGTCCGTCAGACACTATCCCAGTCGCTCCTCACTTTCTAAAAAGCCATTTGATTTAACAATCGTGAGAACGATATTAACAGTAATAATGAGGCACAAAAATAGATCAATGGAGCAGCTGTTGGTGAAAGGGTAAAAGCAGCAGAATCATTTTCTTTGAGAACCTGGAGAGCACTGCCCTGTGCGTGTGAGCGCTTCACACTGCGCGTTGATCGTGTTTGTACATGTGCCAGAGTTTTAGCGCTACGTGTCAACTTGTGAACCGTTTACTGGAAGAAAAGTATTCCACCAAGGGGCGGCTTTGATGTGGAGTGTTTGGAAGAACAAGTATTCCTTAGCAATGAAAACATGGCCACTGAGGTGCAGGCATCTTGTTGTCATTTTGTAAGCTTCAATTAAAGAGTGTGTTTTTAAGAAGTCATTCCTAGCACCCTGCTGTGCACGTGATTCCAGTCCTGTACAATTGGGTCACACAGGGGGGTTTAAGTCTTCATTGCATTCTCTTCTAATGTATGATTCTGTTGCATTGCACACATTCTTTGAAGCATAATTCTGATGGTTGGTAGTGGCATCACCGCCCCCCCTGCCAGGTTGTGAATAGTGCATTGTGAGCCTTGTGGCACTGTCAACATCATTAGCAGGTTTATTATATAAAATATCCATATGTTTGTTGAACATTTCTATAGGTCATTGTTCTGCCCCTGTCTCCACCCTAGCTTATTCATGTTGATGCCTTGCACTTGAAATATCTTCAAGATCTAAGGAAGAGTGAATTGAATCAGACAGATTATGATCTGAACTAGTAGTCCAGTGTTGGGGCTGTATTTTCCCTGCATTTTTAATTGCTCCTTATAAAAGGTTACCACAATATATTCGCTCCGTAACTTGGCACTTGTGTGTGATTTCTATGTGCGGATGCTTTATTAGGCATTCACCATGCTGTAACTGTGAGTCAGTGCATTTCTAGTGTCGTATTCCACAGTTAACTATATCAAGGAGGGAGATTGTCCCAATGGCTGTCAGTACACTGGGTCACTTGTTATAACATGTTTTGAGTGTGCTGCCCTGGGTCTAACCTCAGGTTCATTCTCCCGGATCTTGGTATGGTGCTTATTTTGGCACCTGGCACCAACAATGTCTCACAAGAGATGAAATTGGCACCTAGTCGGCCACACGGGCTCCCCTTGTTAGCTGAACCTCATAGAGATTTGAAGAGTCACAGCAGCAACAGAAATAATAGGAAAGAAGAGAGACACACCACTGCTTTTACACAGAGTAAGGATATGTGCGCCTTCTATTATTATTACTTGTGTTATTATGTGTGAGGTGATACATGTCATTTCTAAGAAGCAATGGATTTGAAACAGATTTGAAACGGATGTCAAATTCAAAATGCATGACGGAAGCAAAATAGGAAAGTGGGTTTCTATGAATGTTAATGCATTTATCATGCAATAGGATTCCTACGACTTGGGCTTGCTGAAAAAAGTAAAAGTAAATAATGAATACAGATCTCTACCGTATTTTGCAAGGTGAACTCTTGCAACATAATCCATTTTGATTTTGAAACTAATCCAGAAATGACAAACACCACAGAAAGAATGCATTATGAATGCTAAGGCAGGATTCCTGTTTGGTGTGTGTTGAAGCGCCCGACTATCTTCTCATGAGAGGACATTGATCTCTTAGAACCCCGCAATGATTTTAGAAAACAAGTAAAGTCAGTTTAAATTGTGAAGTGGCTGTCATGCTTTACCAACCCGAATACAGATTTCTAAATAAATACAAAATAGAGGGGGGGCCCAGTCTATAGGTTTGCATCGCCCTTAACATTGAGCAAACTGGATCCTACATATCATGCAGCCTTGAGATACATTACGAATTCAAGGTACAGGACTCATCATGTTATACAGTTTGGTTGGCTGGACCTCCTTGGCTTTCTGAAGGTTGAAGCACTGGTATATTCTGTTATATGAGGCTATTCTTTGTAAATTACCTCCATATATAAATGAATACTTTCTAGACGCTTTTTGTAACTACAGTATTAGATCGCATACATTTTTGAATTTTGAAAGTGTGTACAGAGGCTGCTAAAAGATAATTTTGCTCTATTTTGCTCCTTGGTCTTGGAATGATTTACAATCTAAACTCAAGCTGCAGTCCCGAATAACTTTAGTACAGTTTAAGAGTAAGCTGCATGATTATCTGCTTGAAAGTTGTGCATGTTTTAAGTAGTTGAGTAGACTTGGTACTGTTTGTTACTATTTGTTTGGTGACTGTTTCACTGATTGTTGATTGTATTATTATGATTTGTATTTTATTTGTGTATCTGTGTTTTTGTACCCTGTACTGTATATATGTATTTGCAGAACCTCTTTTGAAGTTTTCAGTGGACGACAGGATTCTAACATTCAGATTTTGTGTCTTCTGTAAACCCTCGTGTCTGTACACATCCTGGCTATGGATTAGTAATGGCAGTGGAATGAATCCTTGTGTTTTCTTCACACTCTCCTCTGAGAGTAAACAGACCCTCCCGCTAGGTGCCGTGCCTCACACCTCAGCCCTGCCTTGTTTAGCCATGTGCCTCATATATCTGCGTGTGTAAGTGTGGGGCTGGGAACCGCAGGACTCGCTGCACGCATTGAACACGTGAGGGCAGTGGAACCAGGCTCATTCATTCATCAGGGGGGGTTCGAAGAGCTTTTCTTCCCATAAATACACCAGCAATTCAATAAACACATGCCTGTAATACATTTCAAAGATCCAAACTCATACCACAATGTACGATCATGTGTTTTTATTTATTTTGACAGTCACAGAACAAAACAAAAAATAAATAAATAAATAAATAAAGATTGTCATCACCTGTCTCCGTTTTCCAACAACAGTCAGACACACTTAAAAATGAACTTATAAAAACAAGAAAACATTATGGCTTTCCATACATCATGACATACAGACTCACTAACTAACTTACTCAAAGGATAACATTTAAGAGCTGTATTCATAAACCTGCCCCTTCGCTCACAGTGACTCCTCTGAGTCGCACATGTGCACAGATCAGCCAATCAGATCAGTTTCATATGGGTAAGGCCCGCCTCCTGCCGCTCGTACAGTTCTAGAAGGACAGCAGAGGATTTGGAGAAAGCCTTGCTCGTTTTTCTTGGTTTGGAAAAATTGACTGCTCTGCAGCAAACTTACTGGTACGAAGTAATATGGCTGCAAATTCACTTGGCTTGGTATGGCGGCTCATAGGATTGACTTGTTAATTATGAGTGAACATACATATACGTTACTGTGGTCACTTCAGAATAATGCCCTTCAGCGTGCAGTGAGTTGTATTGGAATATCAGAGCAGTAACAGCATTTCCATGCCATTATGTTGAAGTGCTATCCTGGTGCGGTAACGTTAGTCATGGCATGTCAAAGCTCGGCTTCTTATCGCATAATACTGGCTTCTTAAGGACAGCCACTGTAAGGAAGCAGCAGCTTAGGAATCCAGCCCTAAATCAGATAGAAATGATACAGTATAACGCAGTAATGGCTAGTCTTCATCATGATTTTATTTATAGTGAGACATACAGTAAGTACCATTTAGACTATGAGTTTTCTTTATTGTAGACATTTAAAGGGCATTTAAACTCTTGTGTTGTGATACTGAAAAGCTCAAAATAGCATGCAGATCACCCTGTTTGTATTCAAAGATACAGTGCTCCTCTTTTTTCTTATTTCTTGTTTTAACCATTAACCATTTGACATGTACCTGCTGGCAAAATCATCTCCAGCATGAAGAATTTTTGTAACCTTAAACGCACGTCCCATTTTTATTTGGCTAACCTATCTTGGGGTGAGGAGATCAAAGATCTGTAGAAAACATGGCCGAGGTGTCATATCTTCGGGGGTCACTGGGGAAAAATGCGACCTCCTCAAAAGTGAAGTGAAGCTGCAGGAAATAAAATACCCTACGTAGCACACAAAAGACAAGGGTTAACACTAACAGACAGCTTCCCTTTGCGGCATGGCTTGATATGAATTATTGCCTTCATTTAAAATCCAGATATTCTTTGACAGTCTCTGTATGGGGAGCAGTAGTAGCGTGGAGGCAAACCAGCACAGTTTTGAATAATAGAGAAGTGAATGGGCAAAGGCAAGCCGAACAGTATAACACTAGCAAGGAGAACTTGCTCGGTACAATCGTTTCTCATAGTTCTTGCTAGTTTTATACCATTCAAATGGTTTTATTCCTCTGAGAAAGTTCGCCTTTGCCCTTGCACTTGTTTCTAAGCAAGGCCCTAAGAGTGGAACTGTTGTACTTAAAACACGCAGACAGATGGAAGGGCAGAGTTTGCTGTAACACTGTATTATATTGGGACAGTAATCTGGCCACTTATTAATGCACTGTGACTCAGGTAGACTCCAGGTGATGAGAACAGCAGTTAGAATTCACTGTGCTAAAGGATAGACTGACACAATGTGCTGTGGAAGGCTGAAACATCTAGATCTTTTTATTGTGTATTTGCACATTTATTATGCAATCCAGAATCATACTGGAACTGTCTTAACAGAGAACATATTCTTGTTAAAAGCATTGGCTGGCCTACCGTGAGCAGAGCAGATCAGTTAAAAGGATGCTGCTCATTTAGTGCTGTTTGTCACAGAATTAAACAGTGTGGGTTTTTAGTGCTGTCCAGATCAATACAAATAAACAAGAAGAAGCACACACAAAACAAGCCTTGCATTTTCATAAGTAATTCAATACACTGACTGGTCATCGCCCTTTTAATAAATGAGTTCAATAAAAATACAATATAGGGGGCTACGTAATGCTTACATAAAGCCAGCCCTCCGGTTTCCTTGTCCTGCCTGTATCAGTCTATCCCCCAGCTCCGCCTTGCTGTGGCTCCCCTGCGGCTCCCCCGTGCTGGCCAGGCTCACATGAGGACCTGCTCCCGGGTCTCGGGCAGGCGCAGAGCCAGCAGCCCCCCCGCCACCAGCGCCGTGGAGGCCAGCAGGATGGGCATCACCTTGGTTATTCCCACGAAGGAGGCGAAGATGGAGGAGCCAAGGATGGCTGCAAACTTGCACAGGCCGTTAAGGACTCCAAACGCTGTGGCTCTACAAGCAGAAGAAAAAGGGTCCGTGTGTTTATTACAGTCGAACACCTGAGAGTTCCCATATATACTGTATAAAGACCATGCTTAGACTGTCCCTTGAGCGCTTGCTATATGTTCTTATTTCTTTTATTGAAATATTTGCTCTCTGGCATTTCGTTTACTGTACAAGGAGTTGCTCTGATGAGGCTGTTCTAATGACATCATGTACAGCAATGCACAAGCGCATTGTGAGTTGCGCCTTTTACATTGCGAGACAGTAGGTGTCAGGAGCTGTCGCTTGAAAGTCACTTCATGCCTTACCTTTTACTCGTGGGGTACAGCTCCACCGTGATGACCTCAATGCCGTTCCACGCTGCCACGCTGGTGCCACAGAACAGGCACTGCCAGCCGATGATGGCAGACTCGCTGCTCCCGAAGAACAGGAAGAACGTGCACACAGATGAAATCAGCATAGACCCTCCTGCAGGGAAGTGCAGCAGATACACATTTTCAAGCCTTAGCCACATGAACAAGGACAGGGCTGAGTTTGTATGCATGTGTTAAAACAGTCTGCCTGGTGCAGCAACGAAAACAATAGGGGAGTTATTATTTCTTAATGCAAAAGTAGGTCAAATGTGTCCCTGCTCATTCGAAAATGTGAAATTACAGGACCTCTAGTTACTGCCTAGTCCAAGATCATTGTTAATCTGGGTCTGTGGTACTGGCTGGAAGTGTGTCGTTTCAGGCTTGTAGTTTAAATATATCCTGTCCTCCAGTAGCTTTACCCAGCTGGCATAGCTGGTGATTGTGATTCCCCCTGTCTCTCACCGATCATCTTTATCCTCCCTATCTTGTCCATGAAGAGAGCGGAGATGATGTTTCCAGGGAGCACGGCCAGGCTGCCCAGGAAGCTGACCAGGTAGATGAGGATGTCATTCTCCTCGCTGAAGTCCAGGTGGCAGCCCTCCTTCTGTTGGAGGAACGTGCTGTTCTCAAACTTGCACTTGATAAACTTATGCTTGTACAAATCTGAAAAATACAAGCAATCATTCAAGACTGCTGCAGAGCGACGGTGCTGTTCAGAATATCAAGGTGGCTTTCAATCAACCAGATATAGACCATTTATTTTCCCTGAACGTAAGATATATACTCTAGATATGTTTAATGACATGCTTTTAAGTGTTTATTGTATCAAATTCATTTGGACACTAAACCATATTTCCAAAGCAAGTTTCTCTTGTAATGTTTCTCTTTCCGGACAAAAAGTCATGCCGCTGATCTGATCAGCAAATGGGCATCATAAAAGTCTTACTGAAATGTCATTTCTCTGCCCTGCTTGAGAGAATGTGCACCTGTGTTATAGAATACAGTGGACACGATGGTGCAGTTCTTGAAGACGGTGTCTGTGGATCTGATGTCTTCAAAGTAGCACTCTTCAAACAAAGAGTCCTCGAAGGTCACGGACTTCAAATCGATCTTATAGAACCTGGAGGGACGTCAGCAAAGCAACAAGCTGATTAGTACCATGTAGAGAGGGTAATATAATAAATAACTGACGCTTGAAATCTCAGCACCTACTTGTCGTTGAAGTATTCTCCTTCCTGGTGGATTTGATTTTCCAGGGTGAAGTTGAAAGTGAAATGTTCAACACGTTCCCGGTAGAAAACTTTCACTTTGGACTCGTATTCCTCGTTCTGTAGATGTTTAATCATGTCTGGGAACCAGACCGCCAGCCCATAGTAACTGAAATGCGAGAGTGACACAGCATCACATGACTGTGCTGGAGTGGGGGAGTGAACTGGGCTCTTTGATCACAGTTTTACCTTGAGAATGTGCATGCAAGTGTGAAGATGAACTGCAACAATCAATCCAGCACCAACTGTGCTGCTGCTTTATCAATACAACTCCAAATGTTTATCTTCTGTATTGGACCCAGACAGTTTAAAAGGTAAAACAGTAAACAATTCCTCACCTGAAGGCCATAGTAAACCAAACCACTGCCATGAACAAGGTGTTCATCCTGAATTGGGGTGAAAACAATGACAGGATGTTCTGACAGACCTGAATAGGAACATCAAAACACATGCGTTACACACCAGTAGCCAACGTGAGCATGGCGGCCACCTGTAGCAGGACAATCCCACTCCGCTGGGTCTGCACCACTTTGATGAACATGCATTCGCATGACAAGGATGCGCTGGAATTCATGAACCGCAGATAAATACATTTAACGTATATGCAAGTGCAGATCAAACAAGCCTATCCATGTACGGCACTTGCAGAAGGAAGACTGTGCTCTAGTTGTTCATTATGCATTTTCATTACAGTGCTATATTCATTTGTTTGCCAACCTGCTTGACCACAGTCATAATCCTGACAAGCCATCGCTGGTGCCAAGTCCCTGTGGAGCTCTGGATCTCAATAAACTCGTCCTCCTGCTTCAGCGTCTTGATTTGAGACACCTAAAAAAAAAAAAAACAAGGAGCATTTGAGAGACCCAGATAAACAAATGCAATGGAACTAGCCATCAGGTGACCCTGATTACCCATGTCAAGAGGATTTCTAGTAAGAGCAGACAATGAGGCCAGTAAGGGCAGGCTGGTTATATGGCAGCAGAGATTTGACGTACCGTGAACACCTTCTCAGGCTCTCCCTTTGCCCTCATGTTGGTGTCGTGAACCTGCTTCAGGATCATCCAGGCCTCGTCATGTTTGCCATTCTGTATCAAACCAAACACAGCTTCATTAGTTCTTATCATAAACAGAAACGAGGGCAGTTTAACTGCAGTTACAGACACACACAAACAGGGTTTGTGAAGGCCCTTTGGGGGTACTATTGCGCTAGTTAAATCAAGATATTCTGTTGAGTCTTGAATCAGGACCCTAATTGTGTCAGTCATACTGGACCTATTTTTTGACCACCCAATAGTGGTTAAACACCACACACAGAAATTATGTAATGACATCACTCCAGCTGCTGAAAGCCTTGGAAGGGATACCAGGACATAGCAGGTTTGAAGTGGCTGCAGTGCACTTACCTCCAGCAGGAAGCGAGGACTCTCAGGCATGAAGATGAGTCCAATGAGGGAGGATATGGAGGGCAGGGTGCACACCAGCACAAACACCCTCCAGCTGTGGAACTGGTAGCTGGTGCCCATGCTGGAACCCCAGCCTAGAGGAGAAACACAGTCACTTATAGAGGGGCCTGCCTGGAATGGGTTTCTGTATTACAGGGAGGGCGCTGTAACAACCTGGCTAATGTACAGATCTCCTACCAGCTTGGTACCATTGCTGGGTTCACAATTGTGGTCTAGCTGCATAAAGGGGATATGGATGTGTAGTGTCTGAGGACCAATCTCAAAGGCTGATAGGGCCAGGTTCCATTAGTGAAGCAGGAGGGTATCGTTTCTACTGTACTACCAGCTCAGTCCTCTACAGTGCATGGTTATCAAGTGGGTCTGTGGGTCTTACCGTAGTGGGGGATGATGCCCCAGGCCATGGACGAGGCGTAAATGCCACCGATCATCCAGAACATGCAGAGCCAGCTCAGGTGCTCGCCTCTCTTTTCCCTGCACAGGAACTCAGAGAAGTAGGAGTACACAATGGGGATGGAGCCTCCGATCCTGGGGAGAGGCACAGGGCAGCGCAAGCAGTGAGATACACAGGCCCTCACTCAGCTCAACTAACTCAGCTCAACTAACCTTCCTGTCAATACAGCAGCGTGAGCACTGGAGCGACCCTAACCCTAGAACTAATCCGCTAAACCCCTGACTGAGACACAAGGAAATGGCTGCAGGGTGCAGTCTGCCTCTGCAGGCTGTGCTGGTGCTTTGATCTCTGGCTGGAGTGGAGCAGCGGCTCACAGGTTTGTGGTAATCTGAGTGGTTGTGAGCGGAGGTGGGCCTGTCAGGCTTTCATCAGGATAATGAGCATTGCACTGCGTCTCAAGAGCCTTCAATAACCAATTCCAGCCTGCCATCCTTGCTCATTACAAGATCAATAGCAAAGGGACAAGCAATTGGAAACATTGCATCTTATTCACAAAAATATCTTGCCCTGTCCTTGACTGGACTGGAGTGCCTCTGATCTGGAAGAAACAGGAGCCTTATTCATAATACTGATTTAATAATCAAAATTTAAAAAATGAATGAAATCATTTTATATTGATGAAACCCTGCGGTGCCATTGGTAAACGATGTAAACAATGCTCTACAAAGCCTTTCTAACATTTACCACTTCAGCTTTCTGCAGGAAAGCTCGTGATCCTGCAGGAACGGCTCGTGATCCTGCAGGAACGGCTCGTGATCCTGCAGGAACAGCTCGTGATCCTGCAGGAACAGCTCGTGATCCTGCAGGAACGGCTCGTGATCCTGCAGGAACGGCTCGTGATCCTGCAGGAACGGCTCGTGATCCTGCAGGAACGGCTCGTGATCCTGCAGGAACGGCTCGTGATCCTGCAGGAACGGCTCGTGATCCTGCAGGAACGGCTCGTGATCCTGCAGGAACGGCTCGTGATCCTGCAGGAACGGCTCGTTGCGCACTCACTAGGCCATGTATATTTCATGTTTGTTCGTTGTTTTTAGCCCCTGATCAGTGACAGTATCCCGTCTGGAAGCCAGATGTTACTGTTTTTTTCATTTATTGTTGTTTATCTAAAGAACATAAGCTTCTCCAGATGTGTTATTGCTGATGAGGGACTGTGCATGTTGTTTACAGCACACGAACAATGGAGGCTGTATTCCATACACCTGGCACTGGCCTCGGTGGAACTATTGGAGCTCTGTGTGTTTGTATCTGTCAAGTGCCAATAGTGCTCTCTGCAGTCATCATTTGGGGCTGGGCAGGGTTTCACTCAGGATTACAGAACAAAAGGGTGTGGCTAGACAGATGTAGTGAGGATTTTTTCCAGCTACACTTGATTCACTTAAATATATTTGTATTCCATACTTTTCCTTCAAAAGCACCTATTTGGACAGTGCAATGGACAGGTGCAGTGCATCAACACAACTGAACTGCAATGTAACTAAACTTCCAAGTTAAATTTGCACAGTAAATTCACAATTGCACATGCTTGAACTACAAAATACTGTACTTGTGGTTAACAATATCTGTGATTCAGCTTGCTTGCCTGTGCTCTGCCAAGCTTTTACTGTGCTACACTTTGCTTTGCTGCTGGACTGCCCTCTGTTTTAACTGCAGAACAGTTTTTCTAACAGTGTTTTTAATGAGTGTACCACAGAAGACATGGACCGACCACACCTCTGCTCACTCACCCGAAACCGGAGATGAGCCTGAAGAAGAGGAAGAATCCGTAGCC
This sequence comes from Acipenser oxyrinchus oxyrinchus, assembly GCA_030684275.1. Classification (NCBI taxonomy): domain Eukaryota; kingdom Metazoa; phylum Chordata; class Actinopteri; order Acipenseriformes; family Acipenseridae; genus Acipenser; species Acipenser oxyrinchus. The sequence continues at coordinate 18,058,915 of CM060271.1, read as the reverse complement.
CTGGACGAAGGAGGAGATGAAGGCGAAGACGGAGTTGATGACCAGGGCGATGATCAGGCACTTCTTCCTGCCCATCTTGTCAGCCAGTCCGCCCCACATGAACGCTCCCAGCATCATGCCCAGGTACACTATCAATCCTGCCAGGAGGAGAAGGGAGACAGCCGTCAGGGGCCTACCGCCCGCACACATCACTGACTATGAGCACTGCCCATGCAAGACAGGAATCTGTCTCAAAGGGCTCTTGTGCTGTATGCTGGTCCCTTGCTGTGGAATTATTCCATGCTTCAGCAGTTTTCATGACTTAAAAGGTTTTTTAATGTGTATGTGCATTGAGTCGTTCCAGCGGGGCAGTGACTTCTCTTGTAAACACATGTCTTGTGTTTACAACAGAGCCTACGTTACTAATAGGAATCCTGCTTAGAAGAATCCGGGCAGCGCGACTGCAGAGGCAGATCTTTGTACTTGTGCTAGCAAGAAATGTGGAGAGAGAACAGCTTCAGTTAAGGACAGACACACACAGACACACACACACAGGCGCACACACACATCCTGTATTGAGCGAGGATACATTTCCCATTGTCATCCAGGCAAAAAGGACAAACAGATGTTATTTTTAAGTACCGTCTCATTGACTTCTCTGTTACTGGAAGGCGATCAATAGCACACTTGCAAGTCAAGCGACACGGGAGAAAGAGCTTTTCTGTGTTCTGCAGTTATGGTGTGTGTCCATGAGGGGGAGCAGTGGCACCATTTAAAAAAAAACAACTCAAGCAAACCCTGCTGTGCTGCAGTCATCATATTCATGAGAGTCACAGAGTGAGTTGCCATGCACGGGGTTTTGAAATGACATTTACCCATGGAAATGAAAGCAGCCTTCACTCACTGACCTTTACTGAAGATGATGGTCGTTCCCCGGCATTTCCATGAATAATAAACACCAAGGACTGCTGTGAATCATCGCAACACCAATGGGGAACTGGCTTTGGATGGGTTCTCATGTTTTTAATGAGCCGGTTTGGAGTGACACATGCTGCAGTGTGAAGAACAGGCTGTTACTGTAAATGAATGAGCGATCATCCATTGCTGTAAAGACCGCCGGGGAGTGCGTGTTGGGGAATGGTTCTCCAAGCACCTGAGCTCTTTCAATCACAAGCACTGAAGTCACAATTCCATTGATGGTTTTGTAAAACCACAAGCGACAGTACTGCACACACACCCACACAAAACTACAGCTCTGGCCAGACGCTCTAGAGACTCAAGAGCCACATTTGCTACTTGAAGAGCCAGGCCAGGTATGCCATAGGTTGCCAACCCTGGACACAAACTGAATGAATTGACATTTCAAAATATAACATGAAATACTGCACTACGGTTATGGCTTCTGGTTCTGATTTTGGTCATAGCTGTAATGCTGCCAGTGTGGTCTCATATCAGAGAGGTGAGTGAAGCTGCTGAAATTCAATTACTCTCCTGCACTGTGTATATCTCAGAGTCAGAGTCATCAGTGTTATCTCATATCAGACAGGTGAGTGAAGCTGCTGAAATTCAATTACTCTCCTGCACTGTGTATATCTCAGAGTCAGTTTCATCAGTGTGGTCTCATATCAGACAGGTGAGTGAAGCTGCTGAAATTCAATTACTCTCCTGCACTGTGTATATCTCAGAGTCAGTTTCATCAGTGTGGTCTCATATCAGACAGGTGAGTGAAGCTGCTGAAATTCAATTACTCTCCTGCACTGTGTATATCTCAGAGTCAGTTTCATCAGTGTTGTCTCATATCAGACAGGTGAGTGAAGCTGCTGAAATTCAATTACTCTCCTGCACTGTGTATATCTCAGAGTCAGTTTCATCAGTGTTGTCTCATATCAGACAGGTGAGTGAAGCTGCTGAAATTCAATTACTCTCCTGCACTGTGTATATCTCAGAGTCAGATTCATCAGTGTGGTCTCATATCAGAGAGGTGAGTGAAGCTGCTGAAATTCAATTACTCTCCTGCACTGTGTATATCTCAGAGTCAGAGTCATCAGTGTTATCTCATATCAGACAGGTGAGTGAAGCTGCTGAAATTCAATTACTCTCCTGCACTGTGTAATTCTCAGAGTCAGACTCATCAGTGTGGTCTCATATCAGACAGGTGAGTGAAGCTCCTGATGAGATTTCTTGAAGCTTGCGGCCCTCAATTGATTTTGGGACAAGATTGATTTGTCGGCAACTCATGTGAGTTAAGAGCATATTACAGTGGAGGCATAACGCAAGGACCCAGCCCCTGTCGTATCGGATTTATAATGAAAGTCCCAGCCTCCAAGGACTGCGGAGGGAGCATGCAGCACATGGAGCGCATATGTCTGTGTGTAGGAGTGTCTGAGGGTTTATAAGGGAAAAAAGCAAAACACATTGATGTAATACACAGGGATTTGCCCTCATGGCCCAGTTCGGTTTCCTTGGGAAAAGTCTTTTGACACTGAAGGTGTGTTAGTTCAGTCCAAACAAATACATTTTATTCCACATTCACTCAGCTGTTCATGGTAAGTTGCAGTGTACAGTTTCAGGTTGTTAATTCCGCCTTTGTGTAGAGATACATTGCTTGGTAATTATGCATCATGGTGCACACTGGAGATTGTTAACAGGGGTTTAACTGCACTAATATAACCACAGGTAGTAGTGCTTTCAAAACGGCAGTGTTGGTTTAGCTGAGCTGCAATCTGAGATCACTAAATATCATTCATACTGCAATTACACCGTGCCTAACCACACCCTGCTGCACTGTGCTTTGGCTGCTGATGTTTCATGAGAAACTAACACTCAGGGTCAGGCAGCGTAAAGCCAAACCACCCACAGTCAGTCGTAATCCATCCCTGCCTGGGCAAGAAGTAGCTGCAGATGGCATCATCGCCAGGGAGCTTGGCACACAGATAGCTAGAGAACCGGCATGGGTCTCCAGGAACCTCTGCAGCATATGGAGGTACGTGATGACAAGCCTCCTAACACAGCTGCACCTTCACAGCACTCCTGTCAGTGTGCTGTCATTACTCAGAGATCTGATTGAGGAGCCTTGAAACAGCCACAATAGAAGCAGCAGCAGGAAGTTTGGGAAGAAATGGATGAGAAACAGAGTGGAGTGCAGGTAAACTACAGCCATTGAACTGCAGGTTCACTGCACTAAAACTGCATGCATCTTGAATTGCTTTTGCAATACAGTATAAGAAAGTTTAGTTACAGTATGGAAAGTCCTGTACAAAATGTATCAACAAGATTTATGTATCCTAGAAGCAAGGTCAGGATATCAATTCCAGTAGTGTATGCTGACTTAGCTCACCGCTCAGGCTGTTAAAAAAAAAAAAGCACCGCACTGCACTATTAACAGCTCAGACTGTTTTCCTGCCTAAGCTGCAAACCTAAGGCAGTGTGGCCAAATGGTTAGAGCAGGGGCCTCGCAAACACTGAACACTCTGCAAATCAGATTTCATCATTCCAGCTGGGTACCAGAAAGACGTGAAATAAACCGTGCACAGGTGCAGTATTGAGGTCTCACATTCCGACCCATCAGTTCCAGAGGAATGGGTTTCTTATACATAGTAGTTGTGTTGTAGGGAGCTCTGTGTAACCTCTTATCTGTGATACCTTACTCCCATGCATGACATACAGTATGACATTCACAATCTCTTGGTCACCCTACGTATTTTATCATCATAGTAAAATCCTACAGAGTTGCATTGACTCAGGCTTTGGGACTCTGAATGCTGTACAAGCAGTAGCCACTCTAATTAGTTAGCATGCAGCAGGCCAGGCACGCTGGCGAGTCTCCTGCACTTCAGAAGAGAAGGCATCATTAATCTTTGCAAACAGAAATGTATTGATGTCAGCTTGCACTTGAGCAAGCAGTCCGATTCATCAAGTCGTTGACTATACCATTAGCTGGCTGTGCAGATTTTTCATTTGGAATGGGCTTGAGTACTTCTGAAACTGGACTGCAGCAGGAGAACTCCAACCTAATGGCACAATGTAGCTCAATGGCTGGAGGGCTCAATGCTTACAATGCAATGAAAGCATATCTGAGTATTCAATTGTCACTCATTCAAACCACAGCAGCTGTACGCTGTCAAACCTCAGTGTGATATTATCCCGTCACCATTTCCAGTGGTACTCACCCAGCATCCCTTTGTTGGCGTTGGACATGCACATGTCCTTCTCGGCGCTGGGCATCACAAAGCCGACCACGAAGCACTCCACCCCGTCCGCCATGAGGGCCAGCCCAGCCACGAAGAACAGGGTCCACTGGAAGCGCCCGTGGCCGCATTCCTCGATGATGGCCTCGTACTGGTGCGCCAACTGCTCCTCATCCTGCATCCTCTCTGCCAGCCTGTCGCCCTGCTCTTCGTAGTTGGCCTGCGCCCGCAATGCCTTCTTGCTGGCCCGGATATCTTCGGGGTGGGGTATTCCCTGGTACTCCCCCTCGTAGATCTCATCGTCGTCATCGTGCCCCTCTGTGGCATCGCTCGCCGCGTCCTCGTCCTGGGCAGGGTACTCGTTGCTGCCATAGTAGCCGTCCTGGTTCCCCTGGTCCCCTCCTTCCCTGAAGGTTGAGTAGGTGTTGCTGCCTCCTTGGGGGTCCTGGTAGGAATTAGGGTTGTTTCTGTAGTGGTCGTCCATTCTTACAGACAGAGAGAAACACGTGGAGTGAGAGAGTGTGAGAGAGAGCGCCGCTGTACTTACTCCTAGAGCAGGCGTTGACTATATTGGCATAGTCTTGCCCCCTACACGCTTCTTTGTCGGATTCCTACAACCACAATTGCAGACCCAGGGTGTATATTTTTTTCAGGCAAAAATCTTCTGAAGATGTTGCAAAGGATTCTCGATGTGTTTGAGCTGCTTTTTTCTGTAAGATATAGCTGGACTCTCCTTTGGGATGAGGCTTTAAATGGATGAACAGGATTCCACTACGTCTTGCTGTTGATTTCTGTAGAAGGCAACATTCTAGAAAAGAAAGAAAAAAAAGATGTATTGAAGCCTGGTGAAGCATGTAAAGCTTCACCCTACTGGTTGGAGGGCTCAATGCTTACCATGCAGTTAAAGCATATCTGAGTATTCAAGAATCAACACAGAAATTGTCACTCATTCAAAACACAGCAGCTGTACTCGCTCAAGCCCAAGTGTTATCTAATGTCACGATTTCCAATGGTAGTTATCCAGCATCCCCTCAGTATTAAAACAAAATACACAGTCATGGAAAGAGAAAGAGTAGTTCATTGTGTTATTCCTAACCATTGGAATTGCTTGTTTTACAGATCTGTTTTTATTACAGTATATGTGTGCGCTGCCTCCAGGGCACATTAGAATTAAATCTCAGGTGAATAAAGCAAGTGCAATGCAGTCAAATGAGACTGAATGAAATGAAGAGCAAGCCATGTGTCCGAGGTGCGAGATCCGCTTTCTACACGCAGTGCACTTTACATGCTCGTCTGCTGTCGGTACACATGGACTGCACCTCCACTTGTTTTCTTCTCAGATGGTTTCTTCTGCTGAGAAGCCAACTGTATGCAGTCTTGGACAGGTTATGGATCAATACAGCTTGAATAACCTATTACTAAACATAACATCAACCTTCCTATTCTACAGAAGTCATCAAAAAATACAACAACCAGCCTTCTCCTTCTGGGGGTAAGGGTTCAGCACCTGGCATTGTGTTAACACAGCACAAGAAAGAATGGAGTCACAGAGGCAAAGAGCCGCAAGAATGCTCTGCTGTGTGCGCTGAAATGCTTTGGAGTCTCATGACTGATCAGACCACCTTAACAAGGTACGGTAGAATAGCTTGTCATCATGGACTGCAAGGAAAGGCAAGCTGTGACCCACATGGCCTGGAAATGCTTGCTACACAATGTGTGTGTGTGTGAAGAAGCAGGTTCAGCTGTTCTTTAGACTGGATTGAGGTGCTCTGGTGTTGGAGCTGCTTTGTAGGGAGTTTTGCATGGCACCATTCCTTCAAATGGGTCTGCCTGAACACAGAGCGATTAGTCCTGCACTAAAATACAAGAAAGAAGGCAGGAAGAAAGATCAGAAGGCATACTGCACATTCTAAGCGGTAGCATAGCAGGTGAAACCTACATGAATACATTTTTTTTTTCAAATAGAAACAGAAAGCATTAGAGACTTTGTTGAAACATAATTACGAGGCAAGACCAGACTTGATTTCTTTGTTGGACTAGGAGTGATATATTTTATAATGACTAATTTTCTATGCAGGATTAAGCATTCACATTTCCAGTCATTTAATGGGATCAGAGGGACCTGAACAAATCCTAGTGCTAATCCGTAACATTACAGTGCACTTTGCATCTTTTTAGCTCTGAGCAAAGCAGAATTAAAGCTGTCATGCTACAAAAGGATGCCTTTATCTACGGTTCCAAACCAAATCACTCTCTTAATTCACCTAATTAAATTAGTTCCACTAGGCAGTCCTTTCTGTTAGCTTTGAGTGCTGAACGTACAAACCAAAGTAAAACTGTGTACAGGGAGGATCTGCCAGATCACAGGGAATGCATGGTTATCCCGACAGCTGCTTTGGATTCCTGGAGCAAATCATTGTACAGGGTTAGCTGCAATGTGCTAAATGACCAGCAGGTGGTGTTGATGTGTATACTTATCAAGTGTGCAGATGATGGCTCTTTGACCCTGATCTAACTCAGCCTCACTTAACTAAAACATTTTACTGTCTGGTTTAGAAGATGTATGATGGGAATTAAAAGAAGGAAATTAGGAAGACAGATACATATTATGAGGGTAAGAACCATCTTTAATACTGCATCATGAGCTGGCTGTTCCATTGTTAAAGGTGGAGGGGTGCGGTGTGAATCACAAATGAATTATTAATGCTAATGAGACGCAGAGGGCAGATGTCATTCTCTTGCTATCTCGCTGAGATTTCCTTTTCTCCGGTATCTAATTAACATCTCAGATTTCACTGTTCTCCAGCCCTGGACCACAGCCCTGAGTCATCACTAAAACAAATTGCACAAAACCAGCCATTCCTATCGAGCGCTCATTACAGTAGCCAATTAATTAGGAATTCTGTTTTTGCTAAGACAGTGCACCCAGCATACCTTTCTAAACGAGAATGTTCGATTCAGCTCTCAGGCTGTGGCTGCTTCTTCATGGTCTGGAGGAGAGGATACAGTGCATAAAGAATGTACCTGGACATTCAGAAGAGATCATCAATATTTACTATACTTTACCACGTCTCTCTGTGCTTTCACAGTTCCATGTCTGTGCCTTGTCGTGCTTTCACCAGGCTTTGCTACAGTTTGTTATGCTTTTCTCATGGTAAGCCGCAGTACATTTTTGGTGAGAATGAAAGCACAGTACTGTATATTGGCTCTGCTATAACAGTAGGAGCACAGGAAAACAAATCAGTCAAAGTATAGGAAAAAAAATCCTGTTTCATATATTAAAAAAAACATTAAAATCAGAATAAACCAACGCGCAGGGACTGTAACACTCTGAATCCAGTAATGCTGTATCCGTTCCAGTGCTGCCGCCCCCTCTTCAGTACAAAGACGTTTGACGGTCATGGATTCCATAAGGACTGATCCCAGGGAATTGCGCTCAGCACCACGGACAGCTCCACCTGATACCACGTTCTCAACACGCTCTGGCACGGGAGCAAGCCATTCCTTTAGAACTGCTGTGCAGCTCAAACCAAGCCACCACGCATGGGCCCTGCATTCTGCAGCAATGGCTTTATTTAATGCTCTCTGTACTTTCTGTATATGTTTATTTTGTCATGTCATTGACAGCGTGTTAATCAAATACAATCAGTGTTCCTTATTTACTATGTTATCTGCATTGAAGTCCCCTAAATTCAAAGTGAATGAAGCTGGTTCTCCAGTACGAATCAGGTCCATGGAAAAGGGAGTTTGTGTCTGCATACAAGGCAGTGAATAAACACTGCTTCTACTTGTACACTGCTTATATATAGTGCAGAAGAATGTAAGCAGCATAAGGGTCATATTGTAGTAGAAGTGTTACAGGATTGGTGGGCACTGTTTCTTTAATGCAGAAGTACAAATATTTATTCTCTGCATCACTGTAACTGCGCTTAAAAGGAATTAAAATTAATGTTGTATTTCCTGCTGGTAAAACCTTTTATGACTCTTAAATTGAACCGGCACTCATTTCACTGTGCGTCACAAATCAGGATTATTTCTAAGTAAAGAATAATAAAAAAAAAAGGAAATGGGTTTGGAGATGACACATGAAAGTAAATACAAAACGTCTACTAGTTGATGCTATCATGCTATGCTATCACGCTTAACATGTTCCTGCTGCGCCTCAAACTGAATTAAGAAACACATTTCTATCAAAGCATCTTTGTTCAGTGACTACCCAAGTCCAACTATAATAATGTTGCTGCACATGTTGAACAGCAAACCGTTAAGAGTAATCAAACGTTAGGGGAAATACTAAAAATAACAGCATGTCTGATGGAAAAGCTTAAATAATACTAACAGCTACAAAACACAGTGTATTAAACAATGTTGAACATGCTTCCATTGCATATAGAATGCTTGCAGGCTAGTATATAAGTATACAAATCATTAGTTTACATCTGAATAACCTTCCAGCTGATGCTGCTAAAAACACATGGGGGAGTATTTTAATGCTCTGAAAAGGTTCTGAGATTCTGTTACTTTTACTGTGATGCTGCAATTCTTCCGTTGTTAAACTGGGATGAATGCCAACTTAATAGCTGGATAATATCAGATTTTGGAAAAATGAAAGGACATTCTGTACCGAACTCAGAGTGTCATGAATAAAGACAGGTGGTGAGAAGGAGGCTAATGCGACACATTCGATTTCTGGAGATACTGTCTTGATTGCAAACCAGACAAGCTTTATTCACACCAATACAGGCTCCCACATGTTTCCTAGTAGCACACTCCATGCATTAGACACAAGTCTGAAACATGAATAATACAATGCAACACATGTCCTGCCAGGAAGGATGGGTGCTAAACAGAACGGAATGGCTTTCACACCTGGCTTTCAAGATGAACACAAGACCTCTGGGGGCTGTCTAGGTATTAAAACTTCTTTCACGGGTTCAGTTTCCTGCCCTGTTCTGTAACGGATCCCAAGTCAAACCTGAATTAGCAATCATTTCAAGGTTCATTATATCCAGAGGCATGTTTTTGTTTCCTGTGGCGGAAATGGAAACCTCCATTACAAGGGTAACTGTCTGCGGTTTCTGCATTGACAGACTCACTGTTTAAACTTGTTGTATTACTTGTTCTTGCAGAAGCACATTAACTCTATGAGCATGTTGTGTACCCAGCCACCACCGAGATGACAAGCAGTCATGTGCTTTATTCATTCATGTTTGCTGATGAAGTGAAGTGGGTTGAACACAGGTTGGTGAGTAATGTAACATATCCAGCCAAATGTCAGTGGATTATTTGATTACGTGGAGATATTTATCTGAGATACAACCAGTTCCGGTAATATCCTAATTCCATATATATGGAGCTCGGGAACTGAGCAGTTTCAAATGCAATTAGCAAGGGCAGCCTGGCCTGTTTCTTGTACTCTTTTTGAATTTTGCAGCTATGTTGCAGAAACGCTGATTGAAATGAGTGGTGACTGGCAGAGGCTGGCAGAAACAAACCAAGCAGCTTTGTAGGAGGGAGCCTGATCTGTATCCACTGCATGCTCAAAACACAAATTCTCTTTCTCCTGAGTAAAAGTTGAGAAATTGATTTCTTTTTTTCTTTTTCTTTGGCTGTGCTCTTATTTGGAGCAGTCATGGGACGGCTCCTGTCCCTGATGAAATAAATCTTATGTTACAAGCAGCAGCCACTTAGCCAGAGATGCATTACTGCATGAAGCCTTAATAACCGTCTGTTCTATTCTTAGATCAATGATGGATACAATTCTCACATATGTATGGAAAAAAATGGGGGAGAAATGCGTCACCAAGAAGAAAAAATGAAGCAGGAAGCTAGACGTGGTGGAAGTGAGTGTGGCAGAATGGGGTCTGGGAGCCGTTTCCTGTGCCAGGCTCCAGCATGGTGGGCACAGTGGCCCACTGAGGCCCTTTCAGTATTTTAGATTCAACACCAAATTAGTAATATTAAATACCATTCCGTTAGGAAAGTTTACCATAGCAAGAAGAAGTGCTAGTAATTGCAGTCTGCAATGTTTTTAACATGGTAATACAATGCCTTTATCAAACTCACCTTTGATTATCTGTCTTTGCCTGTGCCAGATAACGTTATACTTTATTATGCTTTACTGCATTTTAATATGCTCTTATACTGTACCTTTAAAAGGGTATGAACTACGAATGCTGTTAAACTGCCTTGTTTTAGAGTACGAACCACATCCGAGTTCAAACAGCAGCTTAAATGCTCTGCATGTGTGATTTCCATGCATATGGATTTCTGTAGTGGCATTTTAAGTGTTGACAGGTGAAGCGCCAGATAGCGATTCCTCTGCCTGCCTTGAGAACATTCAGATCTCATTATTTTAAATGAGCTCTGACAAGACGTCAAGTCAAGAAGAAAAATCAAAAGGATTGCTTATGAAACTTTCACTGCTCATACGTCTTGGCAGCCTCCAGGTCTGTTACCACACTGGCAGAGTCGCATCAGCAGCTTATTCTGAAACGTCGAGAGTGTTAAACATGAATGACCTTGACATCCTCATTACAGCTCGCACTGCAGAGGCTGGGGTGACTTGCAGGAAATAACAGGGGGCGCATGGGCTTGTCTACGGGGGGGATTTTAATAAGCTTGAATGCAGCTGGTAGCTTGAAAAACTAAGAGAGCCGCTTTTCAGCGCACATGATCCTGCATACAAATGAGGCGCTGCTTGAGAAACTTCACTTCAAAATTTCTACCATATCAACCGATGACTTTCAAATCGCAGTTTGTGAAGTTGCAGATGGAATTCAATGTAGGGAAATAAGTGTGAGAGTACCTGTGTGTGTGTAAATGGGACAGTGATGCAGTATACTGATCAGGAAGGGGATTTGGGACTTCTTGATTAAAAATCATTAAAAACAAGATCCATGCATAGCTGTGATGAAAAAAAAAACTAGGCGCTGGTAAAGGGAAAGAATACAAATAGTCTAAATGGACTGTATGTACCTGTAAACTGTATGTGTAAAAGTGTTTGTAAAGATGGACAGGAACCAGACTCTGAAACTTAGAATATGCATCCCCAGTAAGGGTTAAAAAAAGCAAAACTAGTGTAATATAGGAACCAAAATACTACACAATCCTACATGAGAGTATAGCAGAGGTGTACTGCACTGGAACAGTTTTGGGCACCCAAGACAGCAGTCTGTTTGGTTAAGGGGGTGATACTGCTGATAACCCCCTGGTTGACTGGGGTTCGAACCCACAGCCTACTGCCCTGCAACCCAGCCCTGCCCACTGAGCTTCTCACCACGAGTTCTGCGTCTACAGGGTCACTACTGATAACTGTTACATCATTTTATTGTACAATGTAGCTCAACGTGTTTTCCACTGTGTATCAATGTAAGCAAAGTGCTTGATTTAACCTCAATAGGTTTCCCAAGTAAAACATTTTAAATAAATGAAGAGAGTCCTTATGCATGAAAAGGGCAGGACTTCACTCATCCACACATAGCGGAGACCCCTTGAGGCTTCTGTCAGAGACTGGGAATGCACTAATTACAGTTTTACTTTCTAGTTTAATGTCTTCACTTGATCCCTGGTGACTCTTAAGCATTTATCTTTTCTTTATCTACGACCTTTTGCAGTGAGTTAATCGCTCACTGTCTTGCTGCTAAAGACATTTCTGTGTTATGTACAGTTTACACACTGTCTTATTTATTATCTTGCTTATCCCAGTGACTGAGAGAACCTCAATCCCTCAGCCTGCGGATTACAGCTGCTTCCCTCCTTCCTTGTAAGAGCTCTGTGAAATGAATGTGAGCTGAAGTGACAAGCCGGAGCAGACACAAGCACTTACATGAAGCCTTTCAATGGTAAAGTGATTTGTTGAAGAGCTTTTAAATGAAACATATAGGGGCCGATACAAATATTAGAGTACAGAAAAAGATCACTTGAATATACTGCACGGTACAATACTGCTGTCAGCAAAATGAAGTGCCACACTGGGGAGCCACTGGGTGCATGCTATACTGTACTGAGATGAACATCAAAACTTTCAGCAGTAACGGGACACGCGCAATTTACCTCTATCTCAAGTGAGGTGCTGATACAATGCATTGGGGCCCATGGCAATAAGGAATGAATGGACAATCTTGATAAACTTAAGAGCCATGTGTGCCGCTGCCGTAGTGCTTCCTCTTCCTTAGTCTTGTCAAAAGAACTCTATGTAATATTAAACTGTTATTTCACTGTAGTTACAGTGGAGACAACCAACACTATGTTACCCTGTTGCAGAATTACCAACCAAAACTCTCCTACAAATGACTGCTAAAGAGCTGGTTTCTTCACCTGTTAGCCAGCACTGCGCCACTACAGGAGTAGGGATATCATTCCCAGCTACAGTGCAGGTGAACTGAGCTCCCTCTGCAGGTAAAGGGCAGTTGTTTTATTTGGGTATCTGCATGTAACTAATATGTTTAAATGAATAAAGGAAGAAACCCATCCTTCACTAGTCACGCTCTGTACTGGGGCCCCTCGATACAGTGTTTCTCATTTGTTCCCGAAGCATCATAAAACAAACACGAGACGCAGTCAATACTGAGCACAGTTTACAGCAGTGCAGGGCTGCCCAGGCCCAGAGCCACCCATCAATTAACAAGCAGCAGTGCTGTAAATGGTTTATTACCCACAAGTGAGCCTGCAGGCAGCACTCTGTATGGAGAAACGCACATGACAAGCAGCCGCTGTCTGTCTGCAGGGAGTGTGCTTTAAATATGGACAACATCTCTGTGGCATTTTTATTGATTTTCATTACTGGATGTGACTTTTTTATGTTTTTGTTCTCTGTGCTCATGAAACGTGCTAGCTAGGCATTGCTGGAGACTGAAGTCCTGCTTCGTTCTCCACAGAGCAGGGTTGGCTGTGCCGTAGTGTCCCACAAGCGGGTCTGAAGACTGCCATGAAGAAGCACTCTTACATGGGGACTGAGGGAGCAGTACAGTCTGCAGCCAACCAGTGCTTTAACCAAGTTGCTACTGAGCAGGTTTTAAGATGTAAACCAGTGCCGACTCAGAGCGGGGCTGAGACCAGCAGAACCCAGCTCACCTGAACCAGCCGAACGAAACACTGCAGTTATTTATCTTGATTGAAAAGCACAGCTCCACACTTGGAATAAACTGCAGTTATTTTTCATTGTGAGGAGCTACCAGTCAGCTGCTCCTTGGCGTGGGTTTCTTTGTATGAAAGCCTGAGCTGGCAACATGGAAAAGCCATGCATCACCTGCTGCAGTCAGCATGGCACTTTATCACTCTTATCACTCGCAATTCGCCTGCTTTGTTGAGCTGTCATCTGGTCCTGTCTTGCAGGGATAATCCACTACACATCCCCCTCACAGGCAGGCTGGCTGCATGAACCCAGTGAGAGAAGGTTACTGTGCACGGCTTCTCTCTGATCTCCATCACTCACACCTCACTGTTAATGCTCTACGTTTCTCATTGGATTTATTAAGTTGCTTTTAAGGTTTTTGAATTTGCACTTCCCACCATTTCTGCCCTTCATTTTTCTGCCCTTCAGTTCATTTTCCAAACCAAATGCCCAATGGCCGGGCAATCAGTAGCCCCTGCGCTCAGCCCAGTGTAGGATCTTGACTTTAAACATACTGTATACTACGCTACGTGGTACTATTGTGCAACATGTAGTGCTGTGTGGGCCCAGCTTAGCATTGTAAAGGGCTACGAAGCATCTCTATTGAATTCTGAATTAACAATCGTGTTCATAGTACCAGCCTGTTTGGATTTCTTCATCATTCCAGCGAGTGCTGTATTATACAATCTTAGAAAGGTTTCCCAGTATAAATACATAACTACACCCAGGCTACATTAATCATAATCGTAGTATTAATAATAATACTGGCAGCCCTGTGGGGCTAAGCCTCAGCCACACACTCCTCAAAGCCTGGGAAGCCTTCAGCACTCATTCTCTCCAGCCTCTCTGTGGGATTTATGTCTCTAGCTGGAGGTGTAAATGTCACTTCTTCACAGCCTCTTTCTTTGCTGCCATAAAAAAAAATCTATTGCATGAAATGTACTCCACTTCAGAGAGAAGAGAGAAGGGAAAAGAAGAGGGGAGAGATAGCGAGAGAGATGAAACACTGTGTGAAAGAGTAGAAATGTCTAGAAATCCCCAGTCCTGAGAGATGAGGGCCGGGGTTTAATCCTGCTTAAGACTGTGGACATTTCATTCTGTCCCCTGCCCAAAGCTTTAGATTACCACTTCAGAAAAAAAGCTAAAAGAATCCACAGCAGGATTCCCTCTCAGTGCAGCCTTGCTGGTTTTCCACAGCAGGATTCCCTCTCAGTGCAGCCTTGCTGGTTTTCCACAGCAGGATTCCCTCTCAGTGCAGCCTTGCTGGTTTTCCACAGCAGGATTCCCTCTCAGTGCAGCCTTGCTGGTTTTCCACAGCAGGATTCCTCTCAGTGCAGCCTTGCTGGTTTTCCACAGCAGGATTCCCTCTCAGTGCAGCCTTGCTGGTTTTCCACAGCAGGATTCCCTCTCAGTGCAGCCTTGCTGGTTTTCCACAGCAGGATTCCCTCTCAGTGCAGCCTTGCTGGTTTTCCACAGCAGGATTCCCTCTCAGTGCAGCCTTGCTGGTTTTCCACAGCAGGATTCCCTCTCAGTGCAGCCTTGCTGGTTTTCCACAGCAGGATTCCCTCTCAGTACAGCCTTGCTGGTTTTCCACAGCAGGATTCCCTCTCAGTGCAGCCTTGCTGGTTTTCCACAGCAGTACTATTGTGATAAGCCACTGTGATTGTGCTGTGCCCCTGTAATCAATCAATCAATCAATCTTTATTTTATATAGCGCCTTTCATAGTGGCCCACCATCACAAAGCGCTTTACAAGATGCAGTAACAAGAAAATCCATAATACTGTATATACAGAGAAATGCATAATACATGATACAGTAAAAAAACAAAACAATGCATAATACATGAAATACAGTGAAAAATGCATAATACAGGTAGTGGACAAAAAAATGGAAACGCCTGAGTAAATGAGGGACACCAAGTATACTGAAAGCAAGGGCTTCCACACAGGTGTGGCTCATGCGTTAATTAAGCAAATAACATCCCAGCATGCTTATAAATGTATAAAAATGCTGGACAGGCCTGGTTGCCTATAATTATGGCTAGCATGGCTGCAAGAGGAGACCTCAGTGACTTTGAAAGAGGGGTGATTGTTGGGGTGCATTTGGCAGGAGCTTCAGTGACCAAGACAGCTCAACTTGCTGATGTTTCACGAGCAACGGTGTCTAAGGTGATGTCGGCATGGAACTCCGAGGGAAAGACATCATCAGCAAAGGGCAACAGTGGGCAGAATCGCATACTCCAGGATCGTGATATCTGTGCATTAATTCGAAGTGCAAGGCAAAACAGGCGAGCAACTGCAATTTTTTGTCCATTGCCTGTACATGAAATAGTAGCAACAACACAGCAGCTAATAGTAGATATCAGGCTTAAACAGCATGGAAAGCAAGAGAGAACAAGTGGGTCTTGAGAGTTGATTTAAAGCGAGCGACGGTGGGAGCATCACGCACCAAAGCTGGGGAGAGTTCCAGAGAGTCGGAGCCATGAAGCTAAACGAGCGTTCTCCAAGTGTGGTGCACTTTTGCTTGGGGATAACAAGCAGGCCAGTCGGAGGACCTCAGCTTGCAGGCAGGCATATAGTGGGTCAGCAGGTTGAGGAGGTGCTCTTGACTTGTGTGATGAAGGGCATTGTAGGTGAGCAGGAGAGTTTTGAAAATAATCCTGATCTTTACAGGTAGCCAGTGCAGCTGGGCAAGGTGGGGGGTGATGTGATCACGCTTTTTACATCTGGTAAGGATCATGGCAGCGGCATTCTGAACTAGCTGCAGTCAGTTTATGTTTATCCTTTCCAAAATAAATAATGAAATGTGCCAGCTTTAGTAAGGACCTGACTACAGCAATGAAGAATGAAAGCCTCTTTTATTCAGAACAGGAAGCTATTGTGAGATTACATTTTCTAAAGACTACTATGACATGAGTTCAGGGGTAGTGCACTACGCCTCTGTAATGCATTGTGAAATATTAAAAGCCAGGCTGGATTCAACATGGTAACCTCTTCTACAGAAAGTAAAAGTCCTCATGTAACACACACAATGTATACATTACATGTGCAGAGCCTCATCCCTGCCTCAGACACGCAAGCACGTTATATGGAATGTAAAACAGCAGTCAAAGTCACACAAACAGTATTGGCCTTTTTTAAAAAGAACACTTATCCTGGTATCATGGTAAAGGACATAGAGATTTGCCCAATCCCCATGTTCAATGGTAAAGGACAGAGAGATTTGCCCAACCCCCATGTTCAATGGTAAAGGACAGAGAGATTTGCCCAACCCCCATGTTCAATGGTGATGGACTCAGAAGAAGCAGTAGAATGTTGTGGGTGCAGTGGGTAAACAATCGGGGCACATGGGTGAAGCACACAGGTGCAATGCATTGAAATCAAATGCTCCTCAAAATGCCGAACAGTGCTCTCTTGTGTGCATTAAGCAAGCTGTTTAAAAAGCAGATACAAACACAGTGAAGAACATTTGCAAACGAAGGTCATGATTGGCAGAAAACAAATAGGAAATGAAAGCCAGGCCCAGCAGTACAGAGCACACAGAGAGGCAGCAAACAGCAGAGAAGAAAGAGCAGCAGCCACTTTGAACGAACATCACATTATCATTTAATAACCAGGGACTCGCTCAGCAAAACCGAGGCTTTACCACAGAGAGAAACGCTGCTTTCAGAACTGAGCACTGCTAATAACCAGCTGCACTGCAGAATGAATGCAAATTCACAGAAGAGCAGACAGAAATACATAGAAAAGCACGATACGTTTGAATCTTCTTTACATTCGGTTTAACACTGACAGTAAGGGCAGTTTGTTGCACTGTGGCCTGCATCTGTTTTCACTTGTGAACAAGTGTGGAATTTATCAAGAATGATTTTTAATAAGTGTTTGCTTTATTTTCAAGGGAGGCCCTTGTGCTTAAACAAGGACCTAACACTTAAAACGTCAGCGTGAGCCTGCCCACTGTTTACTGAATAAAAAGGATGAAGCCATAAACGCAAACCCAGCGTCGGATATTGAATTTCATCCATGACAGGATTGATAACCATTTGCAATTCTTAATTAGTTTGGGTTTTAGTAATTCAAAAGCAACTGCACATTACTGCAGCCAGGCCATTAGCGAGAGTTTGAACTGCAGCACAGTCCGTGATTAACAGGGAGAAGCAGCAACTTTAGATCATTGGATATATCTGTGAATATCACAAATTAAAGAATAAAAACCAGCAGAGAACCAAGAGATCCATTTATTATGACACTCAAAATAAAACAAGATCCTCAGGGGGTAACCGGGGACTGTGCATATTCTGCAGTGCTTTGAGGCCGGTTCCTCCAGCACAGGGCCGCCTTGTGGACAAGCATGGAACTGCGAGTGCTGTGCTGTTGAAATGCTGCCCTTTACCAGTGATCTCAACACCACACCAAAACCAATTATCATTTAAAATGAAAGGACCTGGCAATATCCCTGGACACTTCATTCAATTATATTAACCCTGTATTTCATACCAGTGATCTCAACACCACACCAAAACCGATTATCTTTTAAAATGAAAGGACCTGGCTATATCCCTGGACATTTCAATTATATTAACCCTGTATTAAATCCAGTTTAACTCTAGTCAACTTCAGTACAAAAGCCCACAGTAAACCCTTAACAAGCTTCTAGCCAAGCAGCATCTACTGTACAAAGAAAATCAATGCATAATACAGTATGTGTTTAATATACATTGAGAAGGATGGCCGAACGAAGCACTGCCCGCCCACTCATTCTTTTGGTGCGGATGAAGTCCTGATAACGTCTCGATCTTCAGTTTTACTTGATGGCATCATTTACATGAAGACTGCATTACTGCATTGAACTAGATGCCTTCTCCCATCACCTTTAGCGTGATGCGTTTTAATTTTAGAACTCACAACGGAGTGCTATGGTGGGGGGGAAACCCTCCTGTACTGTAACTCAACAGCACCAAACATAGGGCATCTTCTAGGTTAAAAAACAGAGTGCAGTGCAGTAAGACTGGAAAGGCAAAGATATTTCTTAATTATAAATAATGCATGATCTCTATGTTCAATTTGGACTGCAGATGTTGCTCACCCCCCCCCCCTGAGCCCCCAGTGCATTAAAAAGGAGTCCAGCTTAGAACTGCTATGGAACCTGGAGTTATTTCATCAGCAGCACAGCAAGAGAGAAAACTGGAGGATCCCCTCACTAGCGTTCGATGCTTTCTGTAGTACAACTGCAGTTCTCTTAGTTACAAAGATATTAGCATACTGTACTGTAGTGTATTTGCAAGTGCTATATCATACACCGTGTGGTTTCATATAGGCTCAATTGCATTGCTAGCAACTTTCTCTGCAATGCCCATTTTGTTTAGGAATTGCGAAACCTAGTGCTTTTGCTACAAAGGGGGCTGTAAAAATAAGTGTTTAAAAATTGAAACGCCTTCTTTTACTTTGACAATGTATTATCTCCAGCCACTGCTGTAAAATGAGTCAGATATTTAAACATCAGAAATTACTGTTAATTATGTCTAATGTATTTTTGATTTCTTTAGAACTATTTTTTAAAATGCAAAATTAATTGTTTTATTCATCTTTATTAAAAAAAAAACACCCCACAATATTCTTTGAGAAACCCCTTAGAGAGATTTGCCTGGTTGACGTATTTTTAATATTTAAAAACTTTGTGATTCAGTGCCTGAGGAAGCCTGCTTTCAAAAGAGAATATCTTCCTCAAATAAACACACAAAACAACCAACCAAACGCATCACAAATAAAGATTTCTTACCAGAATAAATTGGCATTCCCCTGGCACCAGCTTTCCCTCTTCTCCGAACATAAAAGAGTGTAAAACAAGATCCAGAGAGAGTTTGCCCCTCGAATTGCTCAAGCAGCAAGCCAAGCTGCAAAACAGGAGATTAGGAATGAACCTTTAGATCCTCTGAGCTCATCCCAGGAGAAGCACACTCAGCCCCTGCCAGCAGAAATGGTAGAGTCCATCCACGCTTACTAGCAACAAGCTCCTGGAGTGTGCGTGTGAGCGAGCGAGCGAGATGGAGGGAGGGAGGGAGGGAGAGACACGGAGGGAGACAACAGAGCAGATGGGAGGGGGTAGGGTGCTGCCTAATGTAACAGATGTGTTGACTTTGCAGTTAAATAGGAAATAGATGACGCTGAACACAAGAGACGAGACAATGGCTCACCTTTGTAGCAGGGAGGATGCAGTGATTGGGTGCTGCTGTGGATGGATGCTGTTTTTTTTGCCAGGGGAGTTGAAACCCACAGGCTTCTCATCACTGCAGGTAAACACCAGCATCCACCCTGCTCTGTGTACATTACAGCCGTTAGTTAGAAATAAAGAAGAATAATAGTTGAGGCCAGATTTTTGCGCTGTATTGCACATTCAAATCACACTCAAAAAAAGTTGTTGTTGTACAAAATACTGCAGGAAGGTTTGCTTTAAATAAAAATAAATGAAAAGTACATGAGATCCCCTACCCCAATGGTCTTCAATGGCAAAGCAGTGGCAGTGGTTCTACACTGAGGGCTGACGATAGCATCAAGGGGCTGGTACAGTGGTATAATGGTAGCACAGCATATCATTGCAACTGCAACAGCATGTAGCGATATAGACTGGTGATCCAGTGCAGTGCCATAGTACCTCAGCGGTGCCAGTGTGCTGTAATGGGATCCCATGGGAACCTCTTCACTGAGCTCTAGTTCATTTTGCATTGGTTTCCATTGATCAAATCAGAATCCAAAACGGCTTCTGCTCACAAAAATGGGTTTGGTTCCAACTTGATAACACCCTCTTTAACATGAGATTGTCAATAGCAATAAAATACATCCTCACTGTGTGTTGTAAAAGGTTCTGGAAGATTTCATTGTTTTCATATTCTTCCACTCCCTGGTGGAAGCGGATCAGCCCATCTCTTCAATACCTGTAGGGATATGGATTCCAAAAAGAAGACTGATGGTGTCCTTTAAGAACAATAGAACCACTTTATCTGCATTCTGATTAGCAGATACTTCTGCTCATTGCTTTTGTTAAATTATACATACAAAAAAACATCAACTAAGCCCTAGCTTAGTATTGAATGTGTGGGCGTTTTTCTTCTTTCTCATTAAAATGGCTTTATAATGCTGCTTGCACCTAGTGTATCACTGTGCTTCTCTTATCAGGATCACTGTGGGACCAATTAACTAAACATGCTCCCTGTAAGGATTTCTCTCAACCAAGAGCTATTTATCTCTGGATGAGCTTCTGGCTGCTCTAGCATCCTTATTGAGACTGTGTCACACCATCTGGGCATGATGGGAGCCTCCTTCACAGGAAGGCTCGCTGCTTATTTCATGGATAATTCTTCATAACCGTACTGTATGTGACGTGGGATTATATAAAGATGCGGTTCAGGTCCCAGCATTGACCACGTCAGGATGATTGCAGTGTTTAGCAGAGTATAAAAGATTGTAAAAGAATCCCACAATGGTGTTCAGTAGTGCTTCAGCCACAGCAGTGTTTCATACAAGTGAGCTCTGTGACCATCGTCAGTGTGCAAGTGCGCTCCCAGCCTCAACCACTCTTTAAACGCCTTGCAGGCACTTTACTGCTCTCTTTGCTTGGGAAGGGCCCATTTTCATCCAATCAGCTAATGTGTCAAGGCCAGGTCCAGCCAAGTCTGTCTGCCCCGTCAGGACTTTGGGATGACATTTAGTTTTGTTGTTTACTTCTGAGGCTTTCCTATTTTTTGAATTGTGTTTAGAGCAGCAACATTTTGAGAACGAAAAGCTGCAAAGCTATCAGGCTAAGCTGGGAGAGATATAAAACCAGCAACAGACAATTACAAAATATATAGACCTTTTCCCAAAGCCTAATGGAACTGTATATCACGTTGCTGCAGTTCACGCCAGGGTGCTGACAAGAAATATATGATGCTGCTGATAACACTGCAGGAGTTCAAAATGGACTGGTCCTGGTAACCCCCAGGTCTGATAACACTGCAGGAGTTCAGAATGGACTGGTCCTGGTAACCCCCAGGTCTGAATACACTGCAGGAGTTCAGAATGGACTGGTCCTGGTAACCCCCAGGTCTGATAACACTGCAGGAGTTCAGAATGGACTGGTCCTGGTAACCCCCAGGTCTGATAACACTGCAGGAGTTCAGAATGGACTGGTCCTGGTAACCCCCTGGTGCTGAAATGTCCGTCCCAGGAGACTGTAATGAAATCAACAGTGCTGAGTGACTGGTAGACAATTCACTGTTCAAAATTAAAACTGAGTGATGAGTCTGAAACACTAAACAATCTGGTTACCTTCTCAAGATGCTGCTCACCAGTGATGAAAAGGCTATAGAACAGCATATCATATTCACTGGAGCCGTGCAGATTGACAGAACATAACAGGAGGTGCAACCAAATAAAACCTCCCCCTCACAACCACGCTAAGCATGTCCGTGCGGCGAGCGAAAACAAACAGAGCTGCTTGGATGTAAAGAGGAGGGGGGAGATTATATGGATACACCACCAGGGATATGACTGTCAGCAGCAAGGCTTTCACCCAGAACAAGCTGTGACGATGGTGGAAAGACAGCACTGGTAGTTAATGAGTGCAGTCCAATCTGACATGGTGTTCTTCAGCTGTGGACATTACTGTATGTTGGACCAGATGGTCTTTTAAGGTTTCTGTTTCTGTTTTCTGTAATCGGGAGGTCCTTGTTTTCCCTTAATAAATTACATTTGCTATTCCGGGATATATTGGTCAGAACAGCAGTAAACCCTCACATGTTATACAGGTCGCTGCAGTGCTTCTAACTGGTCCAGCCCCTGAGACGATGCGATGAATTCACTGCTCAATGCACCAGGTGACGTACACAACCCCCCTGCCCCCTGCCCACCACACTGGCTTGGTTCATCCCAGTCCAGCAAATCACTATGGAGAGTAGAGGTAAAGCTCCCTAATCCCAAGGCCAGATAATTCCAGTGCAAAGAGTATAAGCTCCACCCCAGCAAAGCCTAAATATAGATCAGACACTCCCCACTCGACTTCCCGACAATCCATCTATCCATCCTCTCTCCGCAGCCACCCCCACCCCCCCTCCAGCAGCCCTGCCAGGCTCTGACTCACTCGAATGTCAACCATGAATATTGTATGAACCCGGGTCCTTGCCAAACAGGACAGGAAGGAAATGAACAGGGCTAATTGACACCCAGGCTTGAAAAGGTAGCTGGTTAAACTGGTTTAAATCTCTCTTAACAGTTTATTCATCCCAGTAAAGGGTGAAGGTACACAGTGCAGGGCTTGCAAAGTTGTTTCTCTCAGTTTTTTCGTATTGATTTGCCTTTTATCTCAAAGGTTGTTTTTAAAAATAGCTTTGCAGCGTAGCCTCAACCTCCACGTCACAAACACAGGCTCCCTCTCGTGCAGCGTGGCTTTATAAGCAATGAGTGGGAGCGCAGCAGTCTGGCAGAATGCTTTTGACTAACAGGTGGTTCCCTCCCTCATCAATGCTGGTATGACAGGGCCTTTATCTTTGCAATGATTTATTTCCAATAGCACCAGTGTGTTTGCGATCTATCACACCGTTCCCTGTGAAACCAGTGTAACCAATGAGACTGCCACTCGCATTCTGTGGTACAACGGTGCTTCTTGTTTATTATGCTCTCGTGTCTCGACATCATCGCACTAGACTGGGTGCTCTCTCTTTTAGACACGGAGCAGCCTTTGCATGGAATGACCTCCAAATTGCATCGGCTCCAAACTTTGTTTGTTTAAATCTCTGATCAAAGCAAGTCTGTATGGCACATGCACAGCAGTTGTTGAAGCAGATTAAACGGTTTAGACTGTGTACTGTACACTCCCTGCAGGGCAGTGGGCAGTATTGGAGCCAGGGCAGTGCTGCGTTCATTCACACCAAGTAGGTAAAGGCAATAGGAATACCTGCTACGCCGTTGTGTGTGAGCTGTGACATCATCACTTCTGTGTTTTCTCATGTATCTGTAGATACCCCGCCTCCTGTTCTAATATTATTTCTAGGTTATCATACACCAGAATGCCGAGCTACAAGCTGCTTTGCTGCCTTCATTTCATTTTTTCTTTCTCATTTGCTGTAATCCTCTCAGCTGGGCTGTAATACCTGATGTGGTGAAGGGACACTGCAGTAAATCCCCCTGACAGACTGGAGGAACATTCCTTTCTCATCAATCACCAGCCCGTCTCCCTCCTCACAGCTGATCTGCACTGACACAAATTATCATTCAAATCTAATCGGGGCGGGGGGAGGGTCTGCCAAGTCACATCCTCATCAGAGGTTTGAGACTCCATACCGAAGCCTTCGTGCCTTCTATACATGTACAATACAGAAAGCCTTCGAACCTGCTATACCTGTGCAATACAGAGCCCATCAGAAAACCTTCACACCTGCTATACCTGTGCAATACAGAGCCCATCAGAAAACCTTCACACCTGCTATACCTGTGCAATACAGAGCCCATCAGAAAACCTTCACACCTGCTATACCTGTGCAATACAGAGCCCATCAGAAAACCTTCACACCTGCTATACCTGTGCAATACAGAGCCCATCAGAAAACCTTCACACCTGCTATACCTGTGCAATACAGAGCCCATCAGAAAGCCTGTGTCTTCTATAAATATACAATACAGATCTCAACAGGAAGCCCCCATACCTTCTAATCTTGAATAGATGTGTTCAAGTTTTTCTTATTTTAGTTTTATTCGTTATCATTCTTAATTCCCTAGACAGAAAATCAGTTAACTTGCAGGGGGAGGGTTTCATGATAAAGCCACATGATTAGAGGCACGGAACAGGTTTTAAATTCTGTATATTGTCTACATCAGACATGTGCCACATTTAACTGATTGCTTTCTGCTAATCATGTATTACAGACATTAGCCTTTTGAATGCCTTTTCCCTGTGGGCTAGTTTAATTTGTTTTCCTAAACAAACTCTATTCTCAGGCCCTAGGTAAGAGAACGATACTCCTGTAATAATAATGTACTATCTGTCCACACAGAAAACACAACATGCAGCCAGGCACAAGGAAAGAGAGGAAACAGAACAAACATTCATTGAACAGTCGATAGAGAAGAAGCTGGCAGCCAGGGAGTGCTGGAGTGATTCTCCTCATTGTGCCTCTCTTTGCACAGCTGTGTTGGCTGCAGCTCAGCTGACCCTGTATTGCAGCTCTGTGCAAACCAGGCCAGGTGCTGCACAAGCTGGGGGAGACATCTCATAAAAAACACGGTCCGGTATCTCAGACGCTGGAACGTACACACGTCAGTGTGACTCTGAAATCCAGAAGCAGGGAGGGGAGGATTGCTTTTACCATATTAACACTCAGGTACAAATACTGAGTAATATAATAAATGGGCTTTATAAAAGTTCAATGTGGTTCATTTACACCGTCGGTTCAGTTCATGACAACGTGATCCCATTGCATCTTCTTAGTGATTGCAGGTGAATTCATGCGCCACATGCAGGTAGACGGGTTAAATAAAGTGTAAGGAAAGTGACTCATGGTGGCTTCTATAGACTCTTCATGAGCAGTGAAGAAGGTGTACCTCTTACCTCTTCATGTTCCCAGGATCTTGCCTGCTGTGACAATACTGTTCAGAGTGTTTTTCTAACTCCATGGCAGAGATAAATGATAACCATGTGTCTGTGCTGTAATCTTTCACTGTGGCATCAACACACCGTCTCACACCTGATGCACACGAAGCTAGGGCTGAAAAGCGAGAATTCAGAGAATCCCTGACTCCTGTCTAACTCAATCAGATCACAGTGTCTTATAAGGAAAACATCATGGCAGGTTATTTTCCTCACTCCTCGCTTTCTTCTTGTTAAGCATTCAGTGTCAGTGTTATATGAAGCTAGTAAAGTAATTACTGCGCACTGTACTCTATGCAACCATCCATTAGCCTTTAATTAGTACAGTACTGCACCAGCACTGCCCTGCTGCATATCGATGAGCCTGGCAGGATTAGCCTCCTCAGCTTCATGTGAATCAGCACAAAGGGGGAGGCGTGTTGAAGACAAACTAATTGATAAGATTGTTAAGTGTACAAACATAGTCTATAATGAGGCCTTTATAATAGCTGTGATAATACTTTGGGATGTTTGTCAGAACATCATTTTATGAACTGAGGCTCCAAACACACACACAGTTAAGCAGTTAAACTGTTTCTTCAAACCAATATGGTATCATCGGTGTTGTTATCCTAAAACAAATATACCAGCAAGTCTAATGACAGTGATAGCAGCTCCCAGTTCAGTAACCTCTGATGCATTGATTTACTTATTGATGCGTTGGTTTATAACACTACATTAGAGTCACCACCACGATACAATGTGCATTGTACACTGAGAGTTTCAATGCTTCCTTTCCATGGATTCCAGCTGTTTAGAGGGGACTAGCTGCTCCCCAGCCTCCTTGCCCTATCCCTGGTGGGAACCTTGGCTGTGTACATGTTTAAATGCAAATGGAAATCGACTCAAAGAATACTGTTACTCCAGAATGCCCAAAGCATTCAGTGATGAGGGATTCTCATTCCCTTCCCCTGTATGCAGTAATAGAACGTGCAATCTGCCTTACCTTCGCATGCAGGCTACAGCAACACTTTCCAGGGTCTCCTGCTAGATGTCAGCAGGGATCCTGTGTTTTTGTGAGAGTTTCTTGAAGCACTGATGCAGTCCGGGCAGGCAGTGAATGTTAATGAGACACCGAATGGTGGCTTCTCGGTACAGCGAGGAGCGCTGATTCCATCCATACGTCTTGCTGTCAGTCCCGATCCACCCACACACTCCCTGAACGTACACAGCTCAGCACGACCGGGGGCTGTCTCCTCTCTCTGCACCACGCAGCAGCAGCCTCGCATCCCGCTCTCTGCAGGGGCAGGATCAGCTTGCACAAAACAGACAAGGCATCCCTTTTCTAGGGGCTCATGTCCAGGGATGGGACTGCTACTGTATATGCCCAGTTTCACACACACAATGGCTACTTTCGCAGAACAAGCTGCTCTTGGAATACCTGCCCTTATAAAAGTTTACCACAGTGTTTTCACACGGTATTGCTGCAGTTGTATCATGCTTTTTACAGGGTTCTACTCTGCATTCACCACAGTTACCCAGGCTTGCCTGTTTATTAATATGCTTTCTCATACCTCAGTGTTTCATTACACTTTGCTATGCTTTTACTAGGGTAACCTTTTATAAGGATTACCGAAGATAACATTTTATTTTAAATATGTCTACCAAATTATTTTGAAGTCTGCGTGATAAATAGATAGCTCTAGATAACTTTAGCCAGTGAACATGCTTTGTTACTTTTAAGATTAGAAATTCAATTGCTGCTGGTACGCAATGCCCTGATAATGATGACCAATCAGCTCGCTGCTG
The DNA here is from genome assembly GCA_030684275.1 of Acipenser oxyrinchus oxyrinchus. Lineage (NCBI taxonomy): Eukaryota > Metazoa > Chordata > Actinopteri > Acipenseriformes > Acipenseridae > Acipenser > Acipenser oxyrinchus. The sequence goes on along the minus strand of CM060271.1, from coordinate 18,032,229 downwards.
CTCTACTTCCTTTCTGCCATCTCAAACAGATCTTTAGATTTAATGCTCCTGTTGTGATCCTCAGTACAGTGTGGTTCTGTACAGATCTGACAGTGACACCCGGTGGTCATTAGCGGGTACAGCACTTATAGCACAGTAAGGACTACAGCGGGCAAGCAAAGTTTGGATCGTTTTCCACATTTAAATTAGCCCATTTTATATATCAATACACAGTCACAATCCCGCCTCCTTTCACTGGAAATGTTTTAGTTTGCAATCAGAATTGACAGCTGTGTTTTTTATATAATCATATATAATGTAAGATGCTAAGAAGCGTGTAAATCAGAGCTCTGAGCTCAGCGCTCTGATTCTTGCGAGTTCTTATCCTGTGCCAGCGTGTTTGATCTGATAAGGTAAAGCTGATAAAAGCATTATGACTGTTTCAGATCTAAATGAATGCAAGGCAATGCATTTCAAGTGCTTCTTTATCTTGATATTATCTGTGTTTGCATACCAGTAGTGTTCGCTGAGTCATTCAAACTCAACACACACAACTTCGTAAGAGTAAATAGACCCTTCTTGCCACTAGAGGGCAGCGCCATGCAGTTATTTCGCACTCTGTCCAGACACAGGCCAGCCTTACTGGTGCAACTAGAATTAGTATAATTTTAAATATCATTTTAGAAACAATATGTATAATGTCATTTATCTTTTTATTTTTAATTTTTTTTTAGCGCTAGTAAAACACTGCATTTAACATGAACATGTGTGTGTGTTTCCTTGCATGTTCATTTAACCTGATATAGCCTATAAGTGAAGGAGGTTATTACAGTGTTTTGTTATTTAATCTCATGGTTGAAGCATGTGGCTGCACCGTGTGATTTCACATTGGACTGATCTGCATCACTTTAATAATCGCACTGTATTCTCTTTTGGATTGCACACCAGCCGCACGTGCCCATTAATCACTTTGGCTGCGGACCAATCCACTCCCTCCAGATTCAAGAGACCCGATTAACAGTGCGGATTGTTTCAGATTGACTGGAATTTCTGATTATGTAGGTTAAAGCATCGCAGCAAGGAGCCCTTTAGTAGCTGTTTGAAAAGGGCCAGTGATGGCTTCAGCTCCATGTAACCCACAGACCCATGACCCGCCCCCGGCAGTCCCTTGTAACGGAGTGCAGAGCACTGGAGCACTGATACACAGGTCGCCAGGTGTGGTATGCATTCTATTTGTATTATAAATATTATATATACTGTATACATACAGTAAATACAGATAACACAGTAGCAGTACATTAGTAAATGCTATCAGAGCTGCATTCTCTTTTCTTATTTACTTTGGGTCTTTTGTGTAGCATACGCTCACCCAAGTGCCCCCTTCCCTTCTGAAACAAAAAGAAGAGATGAGAATTCTTCAGACAGTTCACATTGAAAGTTGCACCGCAGACCTTTGCACATATCTGTTAAACTCTCAGACTGTACGCGCATGCAGCAGCTCCCTGTTCAGTACATTCTATTCTCTACAGACCTATTTTAAACACATATGGGATTATATTAATAGCTCTGTGGTTCAATAGAGCTCCCTGGCATTTGTTTCTGTCAGCAGCAGCTGTTCCTGCCTGTTGCTCTTGGCAGGGGCGCTGGGGCATCGCCGACGTGCCAGTGCTGTTCCTCTCCTCCCGCAGCGATGCCCGGCTGCTCTCACACTCGCTCCAAGGCTCCACTTTTTTTACTTGTTTTTGTCTTTTGCACTCCCTTGATAAAGGAAACGTACTTGTGCTGCGATCCGGTTCAGAGAACATACAGCTTGGGTTTGGTTTGGTTTTGTCCTCATAATGTCTATAGAGTTGTATGTGTTCAGAATATATCACTGAACTGTATAGAAATGACCTTGGAAACTTCATTGTGCATTTTTACATGAGGCTTCTCTCTTCCAATAGCTCTGGCTAGCTGTTGATATCTTTGGCCCATGGTGATGCAGTGTCCAGTTCAATGGCAGGTGTACATGAGTATTAAAGTCACAGCTGCATGAATATTGAGAATGTGAAACAGCAGCCCTGTACCTCTATGCCTCACAAGCATATATCTTGCAGCTCATGCTTGTGAGGTCCGTCGACAGAGATGCAGCACAGCCCCACCCCTGCTGCTCCTCATATATATATATACTGTATATATATCAGTGCTCAGACACTCCCCCCTGGGCTCAGGCTCTCAGCCTCCTCGCTCTTGTATCCACACAAAGCCTGTTATGTACTTCTTTGTACTGTGCTCATTACCCTGTCTATATCCTTTGGCAGGAGGCTGCAGCAGCACTCAGCCACAGACGTGATGTTGAAATTCCCTTCACGTTTCCCCTGAGCGCATGAGCCTGGAGCGAGCAGCTGGTTCCATTACCAGATTACAGAGCCCCCAGCCCAGCATCGCATCCCTAGGGTACAGGAAACACAAGGTGCTGTTCAAGGAGGACAGACATCCATTTCACGTGGTATCTCTTAATCAGCTGAGATCAGCAACCCTGGCCCCTATTGCTCTGACAGCTTCACCTGCCCTCAGCGTTCCTACCCCAGTCAGAGCAGGGAGGAGAAGGGGCTCCACATCGGGTTCAAAATGAGTGTGCTGCTCTCACTTTAATAGAATGATTAGAGTGCAGTCTGTATGACCTAGATCAGTGTTTCTGGGTTTATTATTAACACATAAAAGGAGGGATCTATAGACAGTGATGCACTGTGCTGAGAGCACAGGGAGGGCTCTATAGACAGTGATGCACTGTGCTGAGAGCACAGGGAGGGCTCTATAGACAGTGATGCTGAGAGCACAGGGAGGGCTCTATAGACAGTGATGCACTGTGCTAAGAGCACAGGGAGGGCTCTATAGACAGTGATGTACTGTGCAGAGAGCACAGGGAGGGCTCTATAGACAGTGATGCACTGTGCTGAGAGCACAGGGAGGACTCGGGACAGACAGCTGTGTGCAATCAGCTTGAAGATGACATCACTGAGGAGCACCCAGCCAAAGCATTTGAGCAGCACAGTGACTTCATTTTCATTCAGCTTCTCTGCTTGTGGGCAGCTCTGCCAAAGAACTACGTCTCTACAGCAATGAATACAAAATATATAAAAATCCCTTCGTGAAATGTGTAATACCCGATTTATCCTTTAGCAGTGTGGATATTGGTAGTGCAGTTTAGGTTGTGGTTCACACTGAGTGAGAAAGAGCTTTATTTCTACTGCATATTAGGAATGCAGAAACAACATCCCACATGCAGATGGAATGTGTGTAATATAGTTCTGTTCTTTTTTAACCAGCTTCAGTTAAATAGCAGTGACGGTGCAGTACATTGGTACACATACTGTGTGTGCAGTGACATGTAGTTAAAACATAAATCATTGTTTCTCCACTAGAGGTCACTGCTGTACCCATTATACACCAGGTATGCCCTGTTTGTATTCTTCTTCATGCATTTTCATTGCATGCAATCCCAGGACGGTGTATGAGGACATGTGCAATATTACATTCAGAATTAAACAACCCCACACACACATGGGAGGGATTTCCACATGGGAGGCTGCTCGTTTTCATGTTGCATTGTGAGAGACTCTCCATTCACAAATTCACCTGCATACTTTCATCGGTGCTAACAGAGGCTACTGTAGATGGGCTAGTATCATGCATACCAAATACCCTCTTAAACCAGGCCCTGGAACAAAATATCGCTGGTGATCCTTGTCAATGTGATAATATTATTATCTGTTGCAAGCTCTGAGAGTCGTTAATTAGATCACTGTAATTAGTTGTGTATTGAATATATTTTATCTTGAGATTAGGACACCTCTATCCTGACACCAGGTAATAAAGGAGTGCTGTGCCCTGTCACGACCGGCGAGTGTATACATGCAACCAGAGGAGACAGGGGAAGACAGAGGCTGCAGAGGACCCTGGAAAGGTCTCAATCAGCACACACAAGAAGAATTCAACGATGCAATGCAGGCAGGGGGAGGCCTGCACTGAGCAGATCTGTGCATAGGGAGGGAGGGAGCCAGGTAGATTTTCACCATGGTTCAAAGGTCACCCTCACTCCTTCCCAGCCTGCAGGACTGCACTGGCCCTGAAGCAATGCTCTCCACATCAAACCACAGCTGGTGTGAGCCCTGCCTGCCTCCCTCCCTCCCCCAGCAGCCCTTCAAGGGGATCACACCTGCAGTGTACAAGAGCTCAGCAGAGCTGCATTCAGACCCCTTCTGCTTTCCTTTATGATGTCTCAATGAACCATGCAGGACCAGCCGACTAAATCTTATAACACCGCTCCACCAGGCCAAGAATGAAACCCAGTGCTCTATTGCGCCAATAAGATACGCGCTGACGCTGACAGATAGCTAGGGTAACCAATGAGGAACTCCATGTGAACACAGAGGAACTCTCAGCGTCCACCCCGCAGACACCAAGCTCCGCCCACCCAGGCATGCTCCGTCGAGTGCGTCCCAGAAGAATAGAAGTTGCTGTAGACTCCAACAAGTGGACGCTATCCCTTTAAAACGAGAAACTGGGGCAGCATTTCGAGCCCGAATCCTCGAATAAACAATTGAATGTAACTGCGAGGCAGCGCTTCAAAGGATCGATTTTGAGTGTTTTTCGGGAACATAAGTATTTTTTTGAATTACAGATGTTGGCTTGTGCTTTTCTAACTTGTAGCTAATAGAACACAGACTGCGGCGATGGTACTTACAACTTAAAGAGACAACCACGTAGAAATCCGGAATTTTCAGGTTAGTGGTCTTTTTAATTTATTTATACTCAAGGGCAAAAACTGTAATGCCAGGATGATTCACATGTAATCGAGTGAGTCCCATGAAAACAATGGGAGGACACGGCTGCAAGCGGACGGGTACGGGTACAACGCAAAACAATTGGCGTGTAACGTACGGTTTAGTTACTTTTTCTATTATTAACTACAATCGTTAAATTTGTGTTTTGTTTTAAAGAGAAGTTGTACCGATAATAATTGTTGCAATCGAGAAGACAGGAGGTTGCCCCATTCTGTGAATATAAGCTTCTGTTAGCATTAGGATCAAGTCTTATACTTTAACATTCACAAAGTACATGATTAGGTATAAATTACGTAATTTCGTTGTATTTTTAAGCAATCCAAAACTGGTTTTTAATGTTGATTTAAATACTTCTCTCTCTCTATATATATATATATATATATATATATATATATATATATATATATATATATATATATATATATATATATATAATCTATAGCTTGTAAATCTAAGCTTGTGCACTTTAAGTCATTTGGAAATTGCTTAAAAGGGAAGTAGTCTTGTATTTTTTTTTTGCCGTGTGTTGGAGAAGACGTCTTGTTATATGTAAAAGAGGCTAGGCTTGATACTGAATATTAATGATTGAAAACACATGCTCGCCGCCCCAGGATACAGACCGCAGTATTGAGTTATTGACGCAAGTGTCTTAACGTTGTATATGTAGATTTTCTTGAGATGCTTTTCAGTTTTTCACTTTTTGTCATTGTTGAGAGATTGACAGGCGATTGAAACCAAGATGCACTTCGCGTTGGAAGCCTTTATGAGCAGCCGGCGGGCGAGTGTACAGTCCCTGCAGCCATATTGAATGGCAGGCTAGTTCTGTTTATATCTGCACTGTAAGGTCCTTGGTTTGACCGTGAGAGCATTCCAGCAATACTTCAGACCCCCCCCAATTGAGAGAGCCCATAATAAACTACGTATATTTGCAAACTCTTTGAGAGCGTTTCCAACACATATTTAGGCTGAAAGCAAGTGGAAAACCCTTTTTATTGTATATAATTGAACCTGGATATCGCACAGTCTCTAATCCCTCCCGTAACGTACACAATGTGCTACATAATGATTGTTGTATGCAGGCCGCTCGCCCCCAGTTTGGGTATCTGGAGTCCGGCCAGGTGGTTCCAGTTGTTCGGAAGCAGGACACCATTTGTAACGCTTTGTTTCTACTGGGCTCAGTCCCATCAATTCTTATGGCAACCCGATGTTACTTCTAACAATGTGAGGAAAACAGGATTTCATTCTGCAGGGTCAGGCAATTAAACGAGAGTCGGAATTTAGTCGAAATTGTTGCGAGGTTTCACAGAAAGTGTTCACTTGTTTGTCTAGACACAGTGCTGCACAGTATTACAATGTGACACACAGTGATACAGTTGTAACCACCCAGCTCCGCACTCCTACAGAATCACTGACTACACGAAACAACACACAGACCACCAGAACTAACGGGTTGGAGCTTTCCTTCGTCTTTTTTCTTTTCTTTTTCTATTCGTTTTTGTTTCTCTGTTCCAATTGAAGTGGGGTTGTTTTTGTGCAGAAGAACCAAAAATGAACCATTTCTCCCGTGTGCTTGTGGACATGCAGGCTGACGTCACACAGCACGCTCGCTTTACAGTGACAGCTTCATAGAATCATTGTTACTGGAAGATGGCTTTTAATACCTTTTTGATCATTTCCCAGCGGGCCTGGCTTGCAAGGTCAAGCAGCGAATCTGAACCTCCAGCTTTAGAAATGCTGCTGGTCTGCAGGCTGGCTTCAGACCTGCACTAGTGCTGAGGGAGTGGTCTTTAGTGTTCTGTGCGCCTCTATATACTGCATACAAGTCACGTCCCATTGATACCTGTTAGCAGTAACGTCACTTGGAATTTCCCTGAGTGGAGCTCTGGCACTCAGAATGGCAATGACAAAGCATTCCAAACGTTTCAGCCACACCAGAAGCTCCAGAAGCCCGTTCAACACATTCATATTGGCTTGTCGTCTGGTTTTGATTTTCATTTGATGCCTTATGATATGTTTATCAGTGTTGGATGACTACCTCTAAAAAGAGGAGTGCATTTTCTCTTGGACTCTTTGTATTTTGGACCCAATTCTCTTTGCTTGCTCTCTTTGACACAGTGAAGAGTCAGAGAAATACACCTTGATCAGAGGCAGCCACTGAACCCTTTGAAACACACACAATATGCAGTCTGAATGCGCATTCATAAGAACCTCCAGGGTTTCCAGAACTGGTGCTGTACTGTGCTTCATTTACAGCATGCAGTAAAATATAGAAATCAGAATCTATTACAACACAAGCCTTGTACAGATCATTGCACCAAGGAGAACCTGCATAAATCAACAAGAGCAGAGCAGAGCAGAGGTGGGTGGGCTTATCCACATGTCACTGGCTGTGTGGCTGTGTACTATATGATGAACCCAATGGCCTTTACATTCCTTGTGTTGCTGTAACTAGCTGATGTGTAACCTAGTATCTATCTATCTATCTATCTATCTATCTATCTATCTATCTATCTATCTATCTATCTATCTATCTCTATGCAGGCTGCTTTAGCTGTCTATCTGTCTTTCTCTCTATCTCTGTATCTATCTGTATCTATCTCTATCTATCTCTGCCTATCTATCTATCTCTGTATCTATCTCTGTATCTATCTCTGTATCTATCTCTGTCTCTATCTCTGTATCTATCTCTCTGTCTCTGTATCTGTCTATCTCTCTAGCTATGCAGGCTGCTTTAGCTGTACTGCCAGCACTTCAGTTGGCTGGTTGAGCTTTAAGAGTGGGAGTGGAATAGGTTTTGACATGAAAGATAAAGGGCCAGCTTGGCTTCCTTGTTTGGAGTTTTGTGAAGCGTCTGTATCAGGGGAAAATACTAAGAAGAAAAAGTGGCTGCCAAAAAAGAAATCTTAAATAAAATTCCAACTGAAATGGCTTCTAGAGTCCCCATGAAGTACACTGTTAAAAGCAAAGTGCTGTGCAGCACACACAGCCTCTATGTAATACTAAATGGGACGGCTGCTTGCCCGCTTTCAAAGAAACAATGGTTAAAGTCTACACTGTGTCGTGGTTAATTGCTCCTCCTGTCTAAAGAGGAGCTGAAGTGTTTCATTTTTACATTGCATACATTACATCACCCTGAACATGAAGCTCTGTTTGGTAATGTGTTATTCATTCATGTTTTATTTGAGTACCCTACAATTAAGACATTTTTAGAACCGAATGCAATTGGTGAGAATCAGTGTCCACCAGAAGACCTGAAATAAATCAAGTTTGATTTGAGAACGTGTTAGATGCTAGTTTCTGTGTGCGGGTGGGTGTGTGTGTGTGTGTGTGTGTGTGTGTGTGTGTGCTGTCTGTCTCTGTGTGTGTGTTTGTGTATGTGGCTCAGTCTCTGTGTGTGTCTATGTCTGTCTCTCTGTCTGTCTCTCTATCTGTCTCTCTGTCTGTCTGTGTGTGTGTGTGTGTGTGTGTGTGTCTGTCTCTGTGTGTGTGTGTGTGTGCGTGTGTGTGTGTCTGTCTGTCTCTCTTTGTGTGTGTTTGTGTATGTGGCTCTGTCTCTGTGTGTGTCTATGTCTGTCTCTGTGTGTGTGTCTGTCTCTCTGTCTGTCTCTGTGTGTGTGTGTGTGTGTGTGTGTGTGTGTGTCTGTCTGTGTGTGTGTGTGTGTGTGCGTGTGTGTGTCTGTCTGTCTCTCTGTGTGTGTGTTTGTGTATGTGGCTCTGTCTCTGTGTGTGTCTATGTCTGTCTCTGTGTGTGTGTCTGTCTCTCTGTGTGTGTGTGCGTGTGGGTGTGTGTGTTGCACCAGTTCATCATAGTGTATCTACAGTACTTTAGCTCCCAGGAGCCCTCAAACAGGAATCCTTGGGGTGTAGTATTCCTATGCCTGGCAATACCGGGCTTTCCACATTTTGCATGTGGGCTTTTTTTTTTTTTTTCTTTTCCCCAGAATAGATCTCGGCACTACAGGATACATTTTGGGATTTATTAGAATTATAATTCTGCCATAAGGCCTGCTTGTATATCCAGTAGTACTGTACCCCTAATGTATTTATCCTCTTATAGATCAGTGACAGCATCTTTTTTCCACATTTACAAAGTGTTCCATGTGGTTTGACAAACCCTTAGATTGTGCTCCCAGGGATGCTTTGTTTTTGTTCACACAAACTCATTTCTAGCTGGTAGGACGGCCCAGAGACATGAAGTTAGGAACAACTATGCAGTGGCTCTGCCAAGCACTGGCATGGCATTTAGTGTAGTGACGGGGGTGAGTGTCACGTTGCCTTGAACAACTGGCGTAATCCCTGCCGGGACGCTGATCAATCGAATGCCAGCCTCCTCCCCAAGGCCAAGAGGGTGAGGGTTAGGGTTTGAAATGTAATAGGACCCTAGCTGACCCCTTCTAGTTCAAAGGGCAGTCCGTAGCTCTGAGTTTACGTACTGTGAGTGCAGATTGTTGTCTTTCTTCATTAAGGATCATCCATACATTGTATAGATGGTTTTACTTGCATTGTGACTCACAATCCGATGCATTCACAAGGACACCCATTTCCTCCACCCGTAAAGATGGAAATGATTTCCTTGTAATGGAGGAATGCAATGCATGCTCTTGTTAATGGATGCAGTTGCAATTAGCTGGAGAGGAAGAACACATTCCTTGTGATGCATCGCTCCCCAGAGAAAGTTACAGTGGGGTGAGGAATGTGGATCTGAACAGGACTGGGCTTATGGGCAAGAGGAGAGTGTGTTTTTTTTTTTTTTTTTTTTTGGTTAGTGTTAAAATTGCATGTGATTTTTGAAGTTGCTACTTAACCTGCATACCGATGCGTGATCATTGGCGGTATCGCATCAATGCCAGGGTCTGCTATATATTGTAAAGGGCAGCAGTGTGGGTAGTGGTTTGGGCTCTGGAGTCTTGACCGGAGGGTCGTGGGTTCAATCCCAGGTGGGGGACACTGCTGCTGTACCCTTGAGCAAGGTCCTTTACCTAGATTGCTCCAGTAAAAACCCAACTGTATAAATGGGGAATTGTATGTAAAAATAATGTGATATCTTGTAAGTCACCCTGGATAAGGGTGTCGGCTAAGAAATGAATAATAAAAAGGCATTTCAATTGTGGAGGATCAGTACACCACAGAAGTGTGATTTATAAAGGAAGATCAGTGTGTCAGTGTTGTAATGCATTACCAGTAACCACAGAGAGAACTGGTCCCTTAACACTGTGTTCCTGTTCTCATTTCTCCTTGTGGTGTCAGGACTTTATCTTGTGTTTAAATGCATCGGAATTCAACACACAGGGCCCATCGATGCAGGATTAGAAATCATTAACCAGGTGACTAATTAGGGAGAGATTTCTTGGGGAAAAGGACCACAGCCTTGTACTGTTTCATACACTGAGCAGTGTGTGTGTGTGTGTGTGTGTGTGTGTGTGTGTGTGTGTGTGTGTGTGTGTGCATGCTTTTTTTTAGGTCTGTGTTGAAGTAAAGAACATTCAAAGCTTTTGGACTTGAGGTCTGCTTTGGGGAAGAGTTATTTATTTAATTGAAAGTATTATGAGGATGGTCTCAGTCTTGCAGAGGTCCCAGTCTTGTTTTCAATTCACAGTGTTGTTTTACATCCTGTTGGTGCAAGAGCATAAGGTAATGCTAGACCCCTCCCCCCCAGGACGCACAGGCCATCAGTGGCTCAATCAAAGCCTCCTCATCCCTGCTAATGGGCTCCAGTTTCTCTGCTTGCAGATCAATCACAATGAACATCTGCAGTTTTACAGTAACCATGTCTGGCCAGCTTCCTGTGCGCAGTGCTGTCGGAGGCTCTCTCCCTGCTTCTCTGTTGATGTTCACAGGATGATCATTGTTGGCGTGTTCCGTTTATATTGGCTGGTTTCCCCTTCTCCAGGTGACGTGCGTCCGTCTCCATAACCTGACCCTCCCCACGGCTGCATTGGCTCTTGTTGGCTGATGCTGTTTTCACTGCTGCCACCCTGTGTATTCCCCCTTCATGCTGGAGTATACGTGCTCTCTGAAACCCGCGGTTCATTATGTGCACCCTGTGTATTCTCCCTTCATGCTGGAGTATACGTGCTCTCTGGAACCCGCGGTTCATTATGTGAACCCTGTGTATTCCCCCTTCATGCTGGAGTATACGTGCTCTCTGGAACCCGCGGTTCATTATGTGAACCCTGTGTATTCCCCCTTCATGCTGGAGTATACGTGCTCTCTGGAACCCGCGGTTCATTATGTGAACCCTGTGTATTCCCCCTTCATGCTGGAGTATACATGCTCTCTGGAACTCGCAGTTCATTATGTGAACCCTGTGCAGGGATGGCAACAAGACTCCTATTGCATAGCGCTTTCACCTATTCCAGGTTTTATCACAAGCTTGATTAGCCACAGTGTATGGATAACAAGACCAGGTGTGTCTTCATGTAAACCAGGAGTGGATCAAACTGCTATGCAATGTGAGTCTTATTTCCATCCCTGCAGTGTACAGGAGTTATGTTCTCTGTTGCCCACCTGTAGCCAGTCATATCAGTGCTTGGGTCTAATGGGTTGTAAACAACACAAGCAACACAGAATCACTCTTGTGACCTTTCACCTGCTTTTACAATAAAACCTCAAACCACGACGCTCTGGAGCATTTATCAGATTGAGGAGATGTGACGTTGCATTGCTTGTTTATCAGATTGAGGAGATGTAACGTTGCATTGCTTGTTTATTAGATCGAGGAGATGTAACGTTGCATTGCTTGTTTATCAGATCGAGGAGATGTAACGCTGCATTGCTTGTTTATTAGATCGAGGAGATGTAACGCTGCATTGCTTGTTTATCAGATTGAGGAGATGTAACGTTGCATGGCTTGTTTATCAGATCGAGGAGATGTAACGTTGCATTGCTTGTTTATTAGATTGAGGAGATGTAACGCTGCATTGCTTGTTTATCAGATTGAGGAGATGTAACGTTGCATTGCTTGTTTATCAGATCGAGGAGATGTAACGCTGCATTGCTTGTTTATCAGATCGAGGAGATGTAACGTTGCATTGCTTGTTTATCAGATCAAGGAGATGTAACGCTGCATTGCTTGTTTATCAGATCAAGGAGATGTAACGTTGCATTGCTTGTTTATCAGATTGAGGAGATGTAACGTTGCATTGCTTGTTTATCAGATTGAGGAGATGTAACGTTGCATTGCTTGTTTATCAGATCGAGGAGATGTAACGCTGCATTGCTTGTTTATCAGATCAAGGAGATGTAACGTTGCATTGCTTGTTTATCAGATCGAGGAGATGTAACGTTGCATTGCTTGTTTATCAGATCAAGGAGATGTAACGCTGCATTGCTTGTTTATCAGATCAAGGAGATGTAACGTTGCATTGCTTGTTTATCAGATCGAGGAGATGTAACGTTGCATTGCTTGTTTATCAGATCAAGGAGATGTAACGTTGCATTGCTTGTTTGTAACCCAGGCCTCCTGATGATGCAGGCTGCACTGCCCCTGTAAACATGTATAGACTCTGATGTGTTAGTCACAGTGCCTCTGGAGGTATCACGGTTGTTTTATATTGGTGTTAGAGGTTGTTTCCTCCACTGCTTTGTATATTAAACACTTTGTAGCTCAGAAGCTGAGAAGTGGCGTGTGAAAGCAGCTGTGGGGGTAACCCTGCTGTATAATATCAATAGCAGAGCCAGGTGAGATGGGGATTTAATTGCAGTTTATTGGTGTGGGCGCTAAATTGGTGCAAGATTTGCAGTTTTGTATGTGGTTGAGGCTTAAGTTTTAACCCCACATCTTTTTAATACTTTGTAAAAGTTTTTTGCTGAACACTTTCCTCCATACATTTCAGCTTTAGACCTTCTTTGGATCATTTTAAAATTGACTTTAATACCTCATTGTGTTTCTTATGGATTCAGCTTTTCAGACTCTGCAGTTCTTGGCTGCTTTCTGTGCTTTAAGCCCAACATTGTTCCCTTTTCAGGGGATAAACAAACAGGTACCTGGCAAACGAAGAGGCCCCTAGCGAGCCCGGTGTCACTGCACCCTGGTGCCGTCCCAAATAGGACGTCTTCCTCGAGGTGTGTGTGTTCAGATCTCAATCCGTTTGCATGTATGGGAGCCTTCACGGCTGGATATGTAAGTGCTCCTCTTGTGTGCTCGGTTGTTTTGAAGTGGTCTGTGCTCTGCACAGGCGGAAGACTTCTCTGCAGTGTGAACTGAAAGCACATTGCGTGTGGTGTACTGGGAGGGGAAGCCATGCAGCTGGAAATCATGAACACATTCATACTGTCTCTTACACATTAGGTGCTGATATTATTGACCCACTTTTCTGTATGTTTTAAGTGGTTGTGCCTGCACTCTCTTGTCACTAAAGGTTTGCGTGAAAGCCAGACACCCTGTTCAGTGCAGGGAAAGGGATAAAGTTTGCAGTGCACTGAACAAAGTGAGGGTGAGGCCCGGTCTTGGCCTGTGTGCCTGGTCTACTGCCATACAGAACCAGCTGCTGGCCCAGTTTGAATCCAGAGAGCTCCAGTAACGCGTTGAGTATCCTGCGTTTCGTAAACCTCCTAGAGCATGGCCAATCATATTGTGAGTTCAGGGACTGAATGTCACTCTCACAGCGGTTTTAGGTGCCGGTATTCTTTCTACTGTAGACTGCACTAAAACTGTGTGTGGTTTCAGAGCAGCAGCAGGCGTTGACGGGAAGGTCAAAGTGTTTGAAACTCTGTGCCGACAGAGGTTTGACTCTTTCACTTCACCGTTTAGATTGAGCAGAATCGTTCTCTTTGGACCCTCCTTGTAAAAGAGACGTCAAGTCATCTTTTCCTGGCAAAATGATTTTGCATGGAATACAACAAGCTCCTTCTACTAAAAGGCAACACGGAGGAGTAACGCGCACAGCATTCAAATTGCTTTTCAAACCTGAATCCCTGGTGCTGTGAGTCTCTTTGGGTGGGAACAATGCATGACAGGCACTCTGCCTTGGCTTGGTAATTGTGCATAGCCAGTCAGTGACTGTGTCTAACAGTAATTGCTTGATTTTTATCTTCTAATGTGCTTGGAAACAGGGAGTTCCTGCAGTGGCAGGGGTAGTGCTGCCGTATACTCCCTTCGAAACAGAGATCATTCTGAAAAGGGTGACTAAATCTACTATATTATTCTCATACACAGCCCTCTCTTCCTCCTGCCCTGCACCACATCCTCTCCATAGTCACATATTTCTCACTGATCCCAACTAAAATGGTATATCTTTACAATATTTCTCAACAAGTTGAACTTCTCAATGTGTTGTTGGCTGTGCATCCCCTGATGCTCCAGCACAGAGATGTAAACTGGCTGGCTCGATGGCTGTGGAGTCTGTGCAGTTTTTCAGACAGGCTGGCTGAGATGGCTTGCTGGCTTTTGTGGATTGGCCCATGTGTTTTGTTTATTCACAGTTCTTCTCCAAACCATGCACCTGGAATCTACTCTTGTGGGTAAATGATTGTACCCCTTGTTGGTAATGGGCTGTTTACTAACCACTTGCTATGTCGCAGTGCTGCTATTTACCAGAGTTTGGCTGTTTTTGTGTGCCTGTGTGTTTAGTTGAATATAAGAGGATCCATGTAGCTGGTACCGTATTCATTCATCAAGGACTATGTGGCAGTGTTCAGAACTGATTAGTGAATCTAATTGTACAGAGCACAGTGGTGAGTGGGGAGGGGTGGGGATTGTTGGTAGAAGGTAAATCATTTATCAGTGACCTGGGAGCTGTGCTGGTAATCAAGCCTCTGGTTATACTTGAACCTTTAACTAGCCCGCACTGCATGCTAGAACGCACAGCCTTCCTCCTCCTCACAGCGATCAGTTAGTCAGTGCCCCACCTCTGGGTGCTGTAAAGTGCTGGTGCTGTGCTGTGGCTTTATGAAGTTTTGTTGCTAATCCCTGGGGTGAATCTGTAGCTTGTTAACTGTTCCATGTGTGAGCGCCGCCCTCTGAGCTAAACGAACGATACAGTTCTCATGGGATTGTGAGGAAGGCTGGTGTCTGTATCTGTCTGGACTGTATCACGATAGCTGCTTGTTTTAGGATTGATCTCATTTTAAGTGTCAGCTGTTCTTCGTTTCATGATATTGGCCATCACATTTCCAATGGGTAACACAATCAAACAGCATTCCAGCTCTGCGGGCCATGGGGGATGTGATGCCTGTTTGTTAGCTGTGTGGGGCACGCCTCTGAAATGACTCTCCTGTTGTTGTTGCACTGAAGATCTCTCCATGGCGATATTCCTGAGCTGCTGTTTGGTTGGTTGCTATGGAGACAGTGCTTTTTGAAAGCTGAGGACCGCTGCGGTGATAGGTTGTGCACCAGGATGTGAAGCAGCTGAAACAATCAGCTTCCTACAGATATGCCTGGAAAGAGCAGAGTGAGGAGGGGGATTAGGTTTAGCAGAGCAGAGTGAGGAGGGGCTCCTAGGTTTACTCTGGGAGTAGAGAAAAACAAGACTCACTCACTCACACAAATACACACTCACTCAGTCACTCACTCGCACACTGAGTCACTCAGAACCGTGTTGGGTTGTGTAAAGCTGAAGCATGTACTGTACATAACTTGAACAGCTTTTCCACAATGTGAATGTATTACATTGTAGAGATCCGCCCTGCAGAAGTCTTCCTACAGTAGAATCAGCTGGCCTGTCTGAAACAGACTCTGCACTGTGAGCAATTCCTCTCTCGCATGGGATTTCTCACTGCTGAGTGCTACAGCACAGACATCAGAATCTTCTTTTTGAATGTGTGTGCAAGAAGTCTCTCAGCCTGCTGAGTCCGGGGGTTCAGGAAGAATTCGTTCAAGAATGAGATTTGGTTTAGCTTTGTAATAAAAACCCTTTATTGCTGTGAAGCAGAGTTTTTTATATTTATTATATGAAAGATGAGCAGCAGCCCAGGGTGTACGTACGCAGAAGTGGTAGACACCTAAATCTCTTCAAAATGCCATTGTCACCAGCATGATGTTGAGGGTTAGTCCAGTCTGCTCTGAGTGCACAGTGCAGACAGTACATGCACAGTGTTAGTCCAGTTTGCTCTGAATGCACAGTGCAGACAGTGCATGCACAGTGTTAGTCCAGTCTGCTCTGAATGCACAGTGCAGACAGTACATGCACAGTGTTAGTCCAGTCTGCTCTGAATGCACAGTGCAGACAGTACATGCACAGTGTTAGTCCAGTCTGCTCTGAGTGCACAGTGCAGACAGAACATGCACAGTGTTAGTCCAGTCTGCTCTGAGTGCACAGTGCAGACAGTACATGCACAGTGTTAGTCCAGTGTGCTCTGAGTGCACAGTGCAGACAGTGCATGCACAGTGTTAGTCCAGTCTGCTCTGAATGCACAGTGCAGACAGTACATGCAGACTGTTAGTCCAGTCTGCTCTGAATGCACAGTGTAGACAGTACATGCACAGTGTTATTCCAGTCTGCTCTGACTGCACAGTGCAGACAGTACATGCAGTGTGTTAGTCCAGCCCTGAATGCAGACAGTACATGACTGGTACAGTAAATATGTGGCATGTTTCTCACAGCTCTTGAACTGCTGGAGAACGCCCAGGACAATGCTATTTAACATTTTAACTTTATTGCCAATTCTGCATTCCTGTCTATAGCAGTATATTCAAATGTTGCTTAGTTAGTGGACTGGACGTCTGTTGTTGGTTTCTAGTTCTAAAGGTATTCAATTCCTTCCAGTATATCAAGAATCCTGTTACAAGTAGGCAGCAGGGGGTGTTTAAAAACACAAGAGCCTGTGATTCGAATCTGCCGATGACCTCACGTCCTGTGATTCGAATCTGCAAATGACTTCACGTCCTGTGAATCGAATCTGCCAATGACTTCACGTCCTGTGATTCGAATCTGCCGATGACCTCACGTCCTGTGCTGATTTTCTTCTTTCTTTTTTTAAACAGGGGGGGAAGGTGCCAGACATCAAACTCCGTCCCGTTCCAACCTTATTTAACAGAGGTTGTTTTTTCATGTGGTGTGTCTCTAGTGAAGCCTGTGCCAGCCCCAGTGCTGTGCAGTGCAGTCCACTCACCACTCCCTCGTGTGCTGTGACTGGTGTTGGCTGTATCTGTATTTGTGGCTTGCATACCTTCACATACACAGCTTGTTTTCCTGCAGTCCTGTTCGCTTGCTGTTGTTTTGTGACTTACCTCTGGCTGGTGTTCACATTACTCTCCACCGCATCGGGCTCTGTGTGCAGCCAGCAGTGCAGTGCCCACAGAGGTCTTGTGATATCACCCACAGCTACAGTACAGTACCTCCAGCTCGGATGTAGTGGTGGGAGTGCACTGCCAACACGTGGGTTGTGGAGATTTAAAAACCCTGCAGTTTCTTATGTTTTTTTCGTCTCGTTTTGAGATGTGCAGAAGAGAGACTTCTCTGAAATGCTGAGATCCGAACTTGCGGCGGTTGTCAGCTTAACAGTGACCACACTGCGGAGCCCTTGGATCAAGCATGGGCCCTTCTCGAGGGTATGACGGGTGACAATTAGGGGCAGCAGCCAGACCAACATCAACCGCTGATGTTGGTGAGAAAAAAAAAACATTACAGGGACTTTAAACCACCTTTAAAAAAAATATTTTGCACACTATTGAAAATGCTGCAGTTTAAAAGCCATAGAAAGATCCCCTGTGGCTCAGTCTCCTCTAGTAATGAATTCTGGCACTGTTCACTGCACACTCTTCTTGATTGAGAGAGTGACGAGCAAGCCTTCTCATGTGCTGGTTGCAGAGGAATTTTACAAACTCTTACCCTTCCATCCACCCAGTGGAGGTTACAGCTACTGGACAGGAACCAATTGCAGTGCTTGGAGGCAAGAGCAGAGAGCCCGCACACCCAGTTTTGTAGCATTCCCAGAAGTTTACAGAGTCCTGAAATTGTTTTTACTGCGACACCCAGGCCCTCTGTGCAGCCTTGCTGTTGAGTGATTGAGTTCCAGTGCCTGGCTGGGCCTCTGCTGTTCTGTGTAGAGGAGCTCTGATTGCACTCAGCGGGTCAGTGTGTCCCTGCTGTTCTCTGTGCAGGAGCTCTGATTGCACTCAGCGGGTCAGTGTGTCCCTGCTGTTCTCTGTAGAGGAGCTCTGATTGCATTCAGCGGGTCAGTGTGTCCCTGCTGTTCTCTGTAGAGAGGAGCTCTGATTGCACTCAGCGGGTCAGTGTGTACCAGCCCTGTGCTGGGCTGTGAGTTACAGTACTCGAATGGGGACTGCACCCTGTGTATTGTGGAAAGAACAAGGAGATTGTACTAGGAATAGAAGGCTTTGTCAGGTTTATGGGTTTTTCAGTCAACCAAATATGCAGGTCGTTTAGAGTTTCAGCTCTACTGCAGAGACGGTCAAGAGCTGTAAACAACCAACCAACCAAAAGGAGAGCAGAGAAAAGAGTTTGGACATGTGCTGAAGACTGCATGGCGCTGCTGTCGCAGTGTGCTCGTTCCATTCATAATTCCACACGGTGTGTGTGCTGTGCTGTACTGTGTCAGTAATAGGAGGCACAGTATAGACAGGCAGTCTGGCTGTGGAGGAGTCTGCATGCTGCCCCAGTCCCAGCCCTCTTAGCAGGAATTCTCAGAAATGACTAACTTATCAGAAAAAACATTCCATGTAAGGCTTGCCCCTCGAAATTGTGTCATCACTGAAAACCACTGTACCAGAACCAGAACCCCAGCATACTCTATTTCGAGTTTCCCTAAGTATGTACATTAACTAGAATGTTCCATTGTGCTCTTTCCTCTGCTGCTGCAGCAATGCGATAACACAAACCTGCACACTTCCTGTTTGTTCACAGTCAGGCCTGTCGGTTAACCAGTGACAGACTCTTTGCATGAAGAGCTGAAACATACTGAAATAGCACTGAAGATAAATAGAAAGATTTATAGCATAACATGGCCACAGAGAGCACAGTTATTTTTAATAACCCTCTTAGTTTAGCATTCAACCCTACTGGCTCTTCACATGGAGAGCTGGTGCTTTGACCGGTCGTGGGCACACTAGTGTCTTCCATCCTCTTCTCCAGCGTCATGGCCTGATTTATCACAGCCCCTTCCACGTGCCTTGTCCAGACTCCTCGCATGGCACGAGCTGTGAGAGCTGTTACTGGAGCCGCAGGGAGCTGCTCTGCTTCGACATCACAGCAGCTTCTGGACAAAGGGCTGTCTGTGGGATGCAACTTCATTACGTGCAGGGAAAAACTCTGCTGGCAATTACACTGTCGGGGCAAAAGACTGGAAACCCATCTACAGTATGGGGTGCAGTACATGCCCCCCATGGACAGCAAGGATGGCACTGATGGCATGTGATGCAAATTCATAAGAATCAGACACTCTACACGCTTTGCATCAGTGAGTGCAGATTTTATAGATGAACACTTTTTGTCCAAGGTGATTTGCATAGATACCGTCGCATACTCAGTCATACAATTTTAGGGTCAATGTATTATGAACAGTGTTATGATATGGATTTGTTTTAGTGTTGTTAAACATTGGAAGAGGGGGTTTTATTTGGACCCAGGACCCTGGGCAGCTCGTCGTCCTGTTGAGCTTAAGATGACCAGGTTGCTACTTCATTTTAAATGTGCTGGTCGTTGTTTTTGTTCTGTCCCTGGTCCTGCCTTCTGTGTATCTGGTTTCAATCTGAATGCTGAATAAACAATAACTCCTTTCTGTTGCAGCAACAGGAGCATCTATTAGGATCAGTCATGCTGTAGCAAGCTCACAGATGCCTTGCATCTTTTTCAGTGTTGTTGTACTTAAGCCTGTACTTGGAAATATTGAAGGACTAAGTAGGTTAGGGTTAGGGGTAGAGTTTGTGTTCGGTTTGGAGAACTGAAATGTCTCGCTGCCCTTTATCTGCCATTCTAAAATAAACCTCCGCAGATGTATTGTGCCGGGTCAAAGTGCCTGACAGGATGCAGCTGGCTGTCAACTCTCAGCCCTGTTCAAAGAGCCCTCTGTCCACAGCATGCACCTCGCTCTGCTCTCAGCCCTGTTCAAAGAGCCCTCTGTCCACAGCATGCACCTCGCTCTGCTCTCAGCCCTGTTCAAAGAGCCCTCTGTCCACAGCATGCACCTCGCTCTGCTCTCAGCCCTGTTCAAAGAGCCCTCTGTCCACAGCATGCACCTCGCTCTGCTCTCAGCCCTGTTCAAAGAGCCCTCTGTCCACAGCATGCACCTTGCTCAGCTGGTTCAACAGTGATTAAACCACAGCATGAAGCCTGGCCACCCAAGAAAAATCCTGTGTCGTCTCCAAGTTATCCAGAGCAGCTTTTCATTGTCCGGAAAGGTCAAACTGCTTCACTCACATCAGGTGTCTTGCTAACCGTGAAATACTACAACGGGTAAGTTGTGTGTGTACCAATATGTGCAAATGACTTTAAAAATCTTAATGCGGTATACGAGCAAACAAGGCATGCCCTACACTACAATTGACTGTTCTCAGTAATAAAGAAATAAGCAGGTAGAAAGCTCTCCATTGCACATTTACTGTAGTTTTTGTTTGGGATGTCTTGTTGAAATAAAAGGTGCTGTTGAAAGTCCATGAGAAGGTAATCGTTCAGTGCTAGGATTTGGGAAGCTTGTGGTTTTTTTTATTTTGTGTGTCTGTAATTGCTGTGCTCGGTCTTGGAAGGGGTCCATGTCAGTAGCCCAACAGCAACATGTGTAGATGACAGCCGGCACTTATAACAGTGCTTCTGAAAACCACAGGTGGACAAGCTGTCCTGGCAAGAAAAAAAAAAAAAAAACAGAAACTGAATAAACAACCCTGTGTGTGTTCTTGTAATCTGTACTTGTTGAATGTGAGTTTAGTGGAGTTGCTTGTTGGTTTTGGTTCAGCTCAGTGTGTTGCTGTGGGCACATCGGGCTCCAGTCCCTTCAGAGTTGCATGATCCTGATTACTTAACCCCAGCTTCCATGATCGTGACCAGCCACGTGCACAAGAACAAGGGAGGCCAAATCTACACAATACTCCCCTGCATGTAATAACACAGGAGCAGTGCACTTCCAATAACACACAAGCCTGCCGGAAATGTACAACTAATACAGTCAACTTCAAAGACACTCAATCGATTGGCTAGTGCCTTCATCAGTGCAACTACTATATATTCACACTACAAATGCAAGAATGCACGGGACAGAGTTGTTTGTACACATGCATTTAAAAATGGGATGTACATGTACACGTGCTCATGCAGTTTATATAATGGGATGTACATGTACGCGTGCTCATGCAGTTATATAATGGGATGTACATGTACGCGTGCTCATGCAGTTTATATAATGGGATGTACATGTACGCGTGCTCATGCAGTTATATAATGGGATGTACATGTACGCGTGCTCATGCAGTTATATAATGGGATGTACATGTACGCGTGCTCATGCAGTTATATAATGGGATGTACATGTACGCGTGCTCATGCAGTTATATAATGGGATGTACATGTACGCGTGCTCATGCAGTTATATAATGGGATGTACATGTACACGTGCTCATGCAGTTATATAATGGGATGTACATGTACGTGTGCTCATGCAGTTATATAATGGGATGTACATGTGTGCTCATGCAGTTATATAATGGGATGTACATGTACACGTGCTCATGCAGTTATATAATGGGATGTACATGTACACGTGCTCATGCAGTTATATAATGGGATGTACATGTACACGTGCTCATGCAGTTATATAATGGGATGTACATGTACGCGTGCTCATGCAGTTATATAATGGGATGTACATGTACACGTGCTCATGCAGTTATATAATGGGATGTACATGTACTCGTGCTCATGCAGTTATATAATGGGATGTACATGTACGCGTGCTCATGCAGTTATATAATGGGATGTACATGTACGTGTGCTCATGCAGTTATATAATGGGATGTACATGTGTGCTCATGCAGTTATATAATGGGATGTACATGTACTCGTGCTCATGCAGTTATATAATGGGATGTACATGGGTGCTCATGCAGTTATATAATGGGATGTACATGTACACGTGCTCATGCAGTTTATATAATGGGATGTACATGTGTGCTCATGCAGTTATATAATGGGATGTACATGTACGCGTGCTCATGCAGTTTATATAATGGGATGTACATGTACGCGTGCTCATGCAGTTATATAATGGGATGCACATGTATGCATGCTCATGCAGTTATATAATGGGATGTACATGTATGCGTGGTCATGCAGTTATATAATGGGATGTACATGGGTGCTCATGCAGTTATATAATGGGGATGTACATGGGATGTAGAAGCCTTCAAAACAGCTGCATGTCCTAAACCCAGGAATAGTCCGTGCAGTCCAAGTAATTTGAGGTCAGCATGAGATTGCAGCTTGCATTTCCCAGTGAAGGAACAGTACTCCAGGGTCACTGTGTCTATACACTTTGTAGTTCACAGTACTCCAGGGTCACTGTGTCTATACACTTTGTAGTTCACAGTACTCCAGGGTCACTGTGTCTATACACTTTGTAGTTCACAGTACTCCAGGGTCACTGTGTCTATACACTTTGTAGCTCACAGTCCTCCAGGGTCACTGTGTCTATACACTTTGTAGTTCACAGTACTCCAGGGTCACTGTGTCTATACACTTTGTAGTTCACAGTACTCCAGGGTCACTGTGTCTATACACTTTGTAGTTCACAGTCCTCTAGGGTCACTGTGTCTATACACTTTGTAGTTCACAGTCCTCTAGGGTCACTGTGTCCTATACACTTTGTAGTTCACAGTACTCCAGGGTCACTGTGTCTATACACTTTGTAGCTCACAGTCCTCCAGGGTCACTGTGTCTATACACTTTGCATTTGTAGTTCACATTGGCCTGTGTTTATTTTTTTGTTTTGGCTTTGTTGTATTTTTGTAGCAAAGTATTGTGGAAGGAAGCGTCCTCTCTTCCAAACTATCTACCTTAAACATCCTCTCCTGCAACCCCTGCTCTCCTCAAAGCCTTCAGTTTCTAGTCCTTATTTTGACTGCAAAGTGAATCCTGTCTGGACAGTACCCCTGTATTGTCAGTGAAGAGACGATTGTTGATGATGATAATAATTATTATTGTCTTGTCGTCTTGGTGTATTTTAAGAACAGGTCAGACGGTGCAGTATTTTTAGCCAGTAAATGGAAATCTCTGTTGTAAGTTTTGTAACTTCTCCAGTTCAACATTGCCTGGAGCTGCTGAACAAGGGGAGTCCTCTCTGAAGAGGAGGTGAGGGCAGGCCTGTCATTGCACTTCGTCGCCAGTAACCTGACGCTCTGGAGAAGTCTGTGAAACCTGTGCTTTACACTGGTACCGTTTGTTACCAGCTTTCTAATCAATCTCCCTGACGTCATTCAAAAAACAGTGTCCCTGATAGAGATGTGTTTGAACTTCTATCTGCAGTAGAATACAGATGAGCCTTCTCGTGTCGAGTGAACGCCTGTTTCCATGACAACCTGGGGTTTTGAGTTGCAGTACAGTGGACAGCACAGGCCTATGCAGACATGCAGCATGCTGTATAACACAGCTCGGGAGGAGAGTGCAGGGGGGGGGGTATGGCTGCAAGTTTACAATATGAGGAATACGATTAGCTGGTTCGCTCTCTAACTGATCTCCTCCACACTTTTTTATATTCATAAATTATAATCGTTTGTTTCCTTTTTGTTTTGCAGTGTCCAGTGTCATGAAACTGAATCCACAGCAAGCTCCTCTATATGTAAGTGCATTGAATTTCTACCTAAAGTTTTCACATCCATTATTTATTTTCAGTAATTTAGTTGTTGATTTTTGACATGCACATATTGACCTGATTCCTGTTTTCTAGGTCTAGGGAACACTTGGAGCATGAGCTGCTGCAGTCATGTCATGTTTATACAGGACTTTGCTAATCAGCTCATCAGACCAGTGAATTAGGGAGTAATTCACTCGTTTATTCCATTCAAATTCCACAGGAAGCTGTTGTAATCTCAGACGGACTGGGCAAAGACAAAGCAGATATTCAGGAGATAGATTCGGTTGTAATTTGAGAACATGCACAAACAAATGGTGTTGCTCACTGGGAAATGGCCATTAGCAAGGCAGGGCCCTGATTCAGAGAAGGAGAGGGAGGTACCATTGCTGTAGGCAATCCTTGTACAGATTCACGACAGAAAGTTATCATAAACACAGGGCTGTGTTTCGTGGTGTTCTGCTGTGTGATTTACACCCACCCACTCTTCTATCTTCTTTGAGGAGCTGGGCTGGCTGCATCCATTCAAGAGGAGTGTGTGTCTGTGTGTGAGTGTGAGTGTGTGTGTGTGTGATCTTATCTCCAGGGCTGTGGAGGGTCATGTGGGAGTTATGGAATGGATTGAGGTCATTATCACAATTTGTCATGTGCATTTGTGCCATTGTATTTTGAGGGGTTATTGAGTTGATCCAATGGCTGATAGATATAAAGACTCTTGCTGTTTAAATCATTGAAATAGAGGCCCTCTCTGCTGCTCTAACATGCCTCTAAGACAGAAATACATTAACGAGTCTGTATCAGTCCTCACCTTTAGTGAGTGCGAAATGCAGACACACACACCCTCCCCCTCTAGAAAAACACCACAGCAAAGGTCATTTCTGAGAACATTTACACAAGGGACACATGGAGGGGAGCGAGGGAGGGAAGGGATGGCCTAATTATTTGTAGCAAGAGCAGGATACTGCATGGAAAATGCAGGAGTGATTTTCAAGGTTTTTGAAGTCCAAAGTTTTAAAAATGAAAGTCTGGAACTTGTATTTGATTTAATCAGGGCTCACTGAGCTTCAAACCATGTCTCTGATTTAACATGCAGGTGAAGTATCCTAGCTGTTTTGTTGTCTGTTTTGTCATTCTACTCTGCCTGTGCTAAACCTTCATTGCTATTGCAGTATTTAATCTGCTTCACATTGTCAGCATGTGACCCACCCTGTCTATAGAAGTGATTGAGGGGAGTAGGCATCTCAACTAGGCTGTCTGCTGCATCGTTGAGTATTACAACAGGATGCTTGCCTACGTTTTACATGAAGGACTGATTCTATGACTTGACATATGATGGAAGAGGAAATGAGAATCTGCATTTTTACATGTTCTATTGCTTATGGCTTTTGAACCGTGTGTGTGTGTGTGTGCGTGTGTGTAGACTGCAGGGCTGCACTCAGAAGATGGCTTCGCTTGTGCCAAGTAAAGTAGTGAGAGATTAAAAATAAAAGTGTGATTTTTTTCCCCCCCTTGTGGAAATATTGAAATAGGCTTCAAGTCAAGCAGCTATTGGATACATGAAGTGTCAACACCCTTTTGAAAGAGGGAAGGGGGTGGGGTGTCTCTCTGGTTTCAGCAGCCAGTGCTGTGTGAGCTGCAGATCAGAGTGCTGCAATTCCAGTACAGGGCCTCCAGTAATAACAATCGCTCAGAGTGTCCAATTTACTGTGAAACAACCACCGCCACCTGCCAGCAAGCAATCCACTGCCTCTTCAATGTGATTTCAAAGTTATTTGTCACATTGTAATGTCTTCTCAAGCAGTCCACTGTCTTTTCAATGTGATTTCAGTTATTTGTCACATTGCAATGCCTTCTCAAGCAGTCCACTGTCTTTTCAATGTGATTTCAGTTATTTGTCACATTGCAATGCCTTCTCAAGCAGTCCACTGTCTCTTCAATGTGATTTCACAGTTCTTTCTCACATTGCAATGCATTGAGAACGAGCAGCACAATGCCTTCTCAAGTGCATGCATCCCCAGTAAAGAGTGGCAGTACAGTACACAAGTGGCAGCGGGTGAAGTCTCACTTCTGTCAAGGTTTGTTTTCATGCAGAAATTTAAAAATATTGTTTTACATTTATTGTTTAGAATATCTCTTGCAAACTTGAATAAAGCGCGTGGCAACACTGTAATCCACAACCCTTCAACTAGACACATATACCCCCCACCCACAATTCACTTCACTTGATTTGTTGCAGTTCTGTCACGGTATTCTAGTCAGGGGTCCCAGTCTGCCAAGGAAAGCTACAGTGAGTGCGGTAAAGCTACTACAATACCCCAGTTCCTCCTCATTGAGAGGCAGAGGGTGGGTCTCCTCTCCAGGCTGCACTGTGCCATTCACTCCATATTGAATGTAAGAGATGATGGCTCAAAGAAGGGAGCAAGGGATTCATTGGACACCAGAGTCGCCCCACTGTGCACTTTAGACAAACACACTGTTAACTGGCGCTCGTATTCATTCATGTCATAAATTCATATGAACCTTTAACCTCCTAAAATGATTCATTTCCGTTGCTGCACGTGGAGCAGTTTCCTTTGGAGAACATCTGCAAGACTGCCATTGTGCAATCCACAGTGTTTGTGTGTGTGTGTGTGTGTGTGTGTTTTTGTGTGTGCGTGCGTGGGGGTTTTTCATTGTGCTCTTGGATCTGGCCGTGCTGCGTGCGTGCGTGCGTGCGTGGGGGTTCTTCAGTGTGTGTGTGCATGCGCGTGCGTGGGGGTTCTTCAGTGTGTGTGTGTGTGTGTGTGCGTGTGTGCGTGCGTGGGGGGTTCTTCAGTGTGCCCTTGGATCTGGCCGTGCTCCTGTGCGTGCCTGGGAGTTTTTCAGTCTGCCCTTGGATCTGGCCGTGCTCCTGTGTGTGTGTGTGTGTGTGTGTGTGTGTGGGGGTTCTTCAGTGCCCTTGGATCTGGCCATGCTGTGTGAGTGAGTGCAGCTGCTCTGTGCTCAGGAGCAGGCTCCACACCATTACCTCTGACTGTTTGCATCTGAGCTTTCTCTCCACTGGCACAATTCACAGCTCCAGGAGCTCATTTCTTAGAACAAAACTTAACAAAAAACAAACCCGTCATCTTTTTGGATATTTAATAGAGAGCGACAGGCAGATGCTGTCTTTTGTAAAACTAAATTTAGCACCAGTTCATTTGGGCTGGATCTGTTGAAGCTTTTAAGGTAGATTAAGACACATTGACCTTCCAATTCATTTGGGCTGGATCTGTTGAAGCTTTTAAGGTAGATTAAGACACATTGACCTTCCCATTTGGGAAGCCTGAGTGCCCCTCACCTTGAGGGGGTTAGTGGGTGAAAACTAGCCAGTGGCAGAGCAGCACTGTTTGTTCTGTAAAGCTGTCCAGTTTGGCAAGTGGCAACAAGTGAAGCGGCCCCTCTTAGCCGTGGACCAGACTCTCAGCATTTCTACGCACAGCTGCTTTGTGTCCGTGGCAACAGCTGTGACATCTCCTGAACCGGCCCTGTTCAGGATCACGGACACCAGCAAACTGGATATACAGTAACCATGCCCTGCAGGGAGAGCAAAGCCAGCCTTGCATGATGTCCTGACTGCAGGAGAAGGCTGGCTCTCCTGGACTGTCTGCAGTAACTTGTGTACAGCGGTGTGGTGCTTGGAGGTAGGGGGGCAGTGTGGTATTGTGTGAAATACAGTGCTGGTTGCACCATGTTATTGCTCATTTTGTAGATTTCAGTTCTTCTTTTCTGCTGAATCTGGTGAATTTGAGAATCCTTGATTCCATGTGTGTTTGGAGGTTTATCAAGCCTCTACTGCATGGATGTTGTGCTGCCCACTGTACAATTTATTAATACTGCTGCTAACCTTTTTGATAAAGTTCAACAATATCTAGTTGTGTCTTGACCCTCTGCAGGGACAGGTGGTGACCATGTTAATAGAGGTGGATATAAGACTTGCATTGCGTGGTAGTTTGATCAATTTCTGGGTGTACTGTGAGTTTAAAAAGACACACCTGAGCTTGTTACCTGTACACTGTGGCTAATCAAGCTTGTAGTAAAACCTGGAATGAGTGACACTGCTATGCAGTAGGAGTTTAATTTCCATCCCTGCGGTGTCAGTGTGTCATTGATAAGCCTGTGCTCATGTGATGTGCAGTAAGGTGTGTGTGCCTCTTGTGAAGTCCGTGTTTCTGTGAGCGGCGTGTTTGTTTTCAGAGGGGCCCTGGCCCCTGTCTCAGTCCAGACGGGATGTTTCTTGGCAGGAGTTTTGACAGGACTCAGCACCTGGTGGTTCTCTAGGCCTGCACAATCTGATTAGGCAACAATTATTTTAGGCACAGATTTGTGTTGCGGCCCCACTCTTAGATAACCTATAAATAAGTGTGACAAGCACAGGAAACATAGCTGTCCTGTGTCTTATCTGTTTCCTTGCAGGCTACATGATTACAATGCATCGAGTTCTGGTTTGCTTTCATGTGAAGTGACTGATTCAAAAATAAAGCCACCCAGTTATCCAGGAACGTTTTGAACTTGCAGTTCACATCAGGCTGTATTTTGTATTGCTGTAGTTTTATTATACTCCTGGTCAGATTGATTTGATGTTCACAGCAGAGGAACGCTGCATCCCCATCCCCTTCTGAAATGGCCTTTTGATTTATATTTTGGGGGTGGATCTGAACACTCCACTGAAGTGGCAGCACAATCAGGGGCGGAACACGCTGTGCTTTGTAAATTAGGAATTCACACCTCAAGTAACTGGTTTCCCTTTTAGTGTAGACAAGGTTTTAAAGTGGGTTGGGAATCTGATGGAAACACTGTGCTGCTCCTGATCTCAGCTGATCCAGCCTGCATGTCTAACCCTTGCCTGCTCTGTTCAGTAAGCCATGCTCATCCAGCCTGCATCTCTGACCCTTGCCTGCTCTGTTCAGTAAGCCATGCTCATCCAGCCTGCATCTCTGACCCTTGCCTGCTCTGTTCAGTAAGCCATGCTCATCCAGCCTGCATCTCTGACCCTTGCCTGCTCTGTTCAGTAAGCCATGCTCATCCAGCCTGCATCTCTGACCCTTGCCTGCTCTGTTCAGTAAGCCATGCTCATCCAGCCTGCATCTCTGACCCTTGCCTGCTCTGTTCAGTAAGCCATGCTCATCCAGCCTGCATGTCTGACCCTTGCCTGCTCTGTTCAGTAAGCCATGCTCACCCAGCCTGCATGTCTGACCCTTGCCTGCTCTGTTCAGTAAGCCATGCTCACCCAGCCTGCATGTCTGACCCTTGCCTGCTCTGTTCAGTAAGCCATGCTCATCCAGCCTGCATCTCTGACCCTTGCCTGCTCTGTTCAGTAAGCCATGCTTACCCAGCCTGCATCTCTGACCCTTGCCTGCTCTGTTCTTCTTCTCTGCAGGGCGAGTGTCTCCTCACAGTGCAGCTGTGTGATGAAGACCACTTTGAGGACGAGGATGGTTTGGAGTTTTACCTGCTGTTCGCTGGCACTGCTGAGAGGCACCTCACCAGCACACACAGGGTTAACCCCGACACTCTCCAAGCCATCTGCCCTGGTAAGCTTTATTGCATCAGACTCATCCAGTTATTACAGGTCCTTTACTGAGTAGATTACATGGCAGTGCAGTCCACACCGCCCTTATTGTGATGTGAGTCACAGAAACTGTGGGGCTCTGACTGTCCTCTCTCTGCTGAATGTGAGGAAGAAGCATTCATGCTGTATAATAGATATGGTACAGATCCTAACTCACCATTGGGTTCTTCAATAAACAAAAAACCTAAAACAAAACAAAAGCTGCCTGTATTTGTGAGCCTGTTCAATCCCTGTTTTGTTTGTGTTAATAGGTAACCTGCTTGGAGTTCAGGGTCAGTCAAAGGAAAGTACAGAAGTTGTTATTTCTGCAGTGAGAAGGCTGTAGAGCTCAGATTCATTTATTCTTCCATGAGCTGCCTCTGCTTTTACTGCATGGACATGCAGCGTTCCGCCTGGAACACTTGAATGCCCTGATTAGGAATAGAACACGAACAGAAACGAGAGCTTTTGTATTGCTCTCAGGCCATCATTGTTCACGAAAGGGTCTGTCTCCTTCTCGAATCCCACTGCAGTGAACCCGAACTCTCGTTTCAGCAAAGTATTTCAGGTTGCTAAGTTGTCTTTATCAACAGGAATAAAACATTGCTATTTTTATACATGGGGCAGTGAGTGGAGCGCCGCTTTCCAAACAATGGTCTGGGGCTCCTTTGGAAAATCTCAAGTGTCTTGAAATCCCTTTTGAGATCCTTTACAGCTTTCTGGAATTCACATAATGGAGCACAACATGTCCTTGTGTTGGTGTCCTCTGCTTTGTTTGCACAGAACATTCCCCAGGCTCAGAAAAGTAGACAGCTGTGCTGTATAAGCATCACAGTAAGTAGCAGTGCCTGAACAACATGGGGATTGTTTGGGATGCAATGGAAACCTCGCAGGAGGTTCATTGTCTTCACTGTAGTTCTGTTTTCTCTACAG
Organism: Acipenser oxyrinchus oxyrinchus; assembly: GCA_030684275.1. Lineage (NCBI taxonomy): Eukaryota > Metazoa > Chordata > Actinopteri > Acipenseriformes > Acipenseridae > Acipenser > Acipenser oxyrinchus. The sequence goes on along the minus strand of CM060271.1, from coordinate 18,002,187 downwards.
TGTTGATGCTGAGCTTTCTCCTGTCCAGGAGTGCTGTAGCAGCTTCAATACCTGAGCTGCGTTCAGCTACGGGAGCGTTTCAAAAGCTCCTGCACAGTGAGCCATTTAATTTATTACTTAAGGGCTAACTGGAGAAAGGTACTGTAGTGTGTGGCAAACGTTCACACAGGAGTGAATGGAGATGAGCCTGTAGTGGGGTTACTATCCAGGGCAAGGATAAGGCACTGCTTCAGCTGCCTGCCCCATACCTGCTACAGCAGGTGGGTAAAGCTCTACACCTGGTTGCCTGGAACAGGCTGAGGGAACGAAGGGTCAGGCCTCCTCAGTGATGTCATTGCAGTCTGGCTTGGATCACTCAGTTGTAGGCTAACCAAGCTGTAGAAGTGTCCCTGGCTGTCCCATATATATTGGATTTCCTCTAACCTCCGCCCTGACCAATCCTGCAGGCTCTGTGAACACGACTCGTTCTCTTGCTTGTGGACTTTGTTCTTTAAATAGGGAACGCCTGGTTCAGTGTCATCACAACCTAAGGGTGTTTACATGGTTCCATTATCTACTGACCTTGCTGAAGCAGAACACTACCTTTCTAAAATGTCTTTAAATAATAAACCACTTCCTCCAGACCTGTCAGTTGTTTGCTGGTATGTTAAGTATTAACAGAGATGACATGATGTTTAGTGTCTGTGATGCCTGTTTCTTAGCTACCAGAGGTTCTATAGTATAATTTCCGGAGGCTGCTCTAAAACAAGCAGCAGTGATTCAAAGGGAAGGCAGTTCTCTCAGCCAGCAGGCTGTTAACATGCACTTTCACCTGCTCTTTGATATTAAATCTAAATATTTCCATTAAAAACGTCTATATGTAAGCACCCCCTCTGCATGTGCTCTGTGTGTTTATACAGTCATTGTGCAATGATTTTAAAAGAGCTTTTTGTAATTGTCTGTCATGCATTTCCGTACTGTGCACTTTGAGATCTCTTTATACCCATGTTACTTGCACGCTCTCCCTGCAGCCCATGACTGCTGCGAGGAGGTGACAGTCACCCTGTGCTCCTCCAGTCCGGGCCGGCCTGTGGGCTGTGTGGCGGAGCAGGGCTTCTGCTTCGTTCAGGACGTGGCCTTCGACGTGGCGCAGTTCCTGGTGAGCTCTGCAGGCTGCACCGATGCTCTGGATGAGTTCCAGATCCCTGCTGAGGAGCAAGAGAGGCTGGACGACAGCGTGACGCTGGCATTGCGACACGTGCCCCTGCCCGAGGGCTGGAGTGTGCTGGGTCCAGAGGGGCGCGCCCACCATGGTGAGTGTGCGCGTGCGTGCGTGTATCTGCGTGTGAGTGGACACTGGCGATACTGCTGAAGGGAATGGTCACTACAATGCTAAACAATGGGAGGGAGGGCAAAAAGGTTTCATATTTACTATATACATTTTATTTTGGCTGCCCTCTATCATTTTTTTTAAATGTTGGTGAGGTTAAGACTCCCTTTTCAATAATTTCAAGAATAGAAGCAGCCCACGGTGTGGCATTTTATTTAGTCAGGGTGAGTACAAGCTGGTGTTTATTGCCTGGATTGTCTGTCTGTCTCCTTAACCCTTTCCTTTTAATTTTGAACCGTTTTGAAACTTTGTGTATGTAACTCATGCCCTGCAAAGGTGGCCATGACATCGTTAACCCTGTTGGTCTGTACAGATAATTCCGATTTGAATTCTGCATTTTTCCACCAGGTGGCAGTGTGTTTAAATCCTGTTGATGGCAGTATCTGTGGGCTCTGTGGCTGAGACCCATCAAGTGATTTCTAGTTCTTGATGCTACAGGGGCAGGATTGGAACCCGGGTCTCAGTGCTATAAATGCCATTTCTTCACTGATCTCAAAGGGCCTGCTACTGCCAGTTTGCGCACATGTTAAAGGAACACAGACACCCAGTTTGTTTTGGCTCTGTGTTGAGCTGTTTTTCCCTTCTCCTCTCGGTTCGGTCACCGTTGCATTACTGGTCTAGATTGCAATGTTGGCTACACTAAAACAAACATTCCCACCCCAATTAAGAGTTCACTTTGGTTTGGCCGCAGAAGCAGCACATTGCCCATATGAAGTGCAGTGATTTGTTGAAGTAGAGCCGCACTGATTGCTCATTTCTTTGTAGGATGAATGTGGAGACTGGACAGGGCACAGATTCCTTACAGTGAATGAATCGGCTTAACACAGGTCACAGGGCTCTGATTCAGGAAAGCACAGCCCAGGTTTTCCTCTTCGCTTGTTCTGCCCTTGTAATCCCTGTGCAGGTTAGAAGTCACTGCAGCAAGGTTCAAAGCTGTAGTAACCATTGAGCTACATCAAACTCCACACTTACAAGTGAGCAGCACCAACTCAAGGTGCTCTTTGTTTTCTTAAATACACACTCTCTTTTAAATACAGAACATGAGGACCAGGCAAGGGGAGGGCACATTACAGGGCACTGCAGAACATGAGGACCGGGCAAGGGGAGGGCACATTACAGGACACTGCAGAACATGAGGACTGGGCAAAGGGAGGGCACACTACAGGACACTGCAGAACATGAGGACCGGGCAAGGGGAGGGCACATTACAGGACACTGCAGAACACGAGGACCGGGCAAGGGGAGGGCACATTACAGGACACTGCAGAACATGAGGACTGGGCAAAGGGAGGGCACACTACAGGACACTGCAGAACATGAGGACCGGGCAAGGGGTGGGCACATTACAGGACACTGCAGAACACGAGGACCGGGCAAGGGGAGGGCTTGCTAGTTATTATGCAGACAATGATGTGTCATTTTTACAGCATTTCAGTCACAGAGAGTGGATCGTTATATTATTGCTCATGGAAATATAAGGGACAGTATATCCAGCTTTCAAAAGATTTCTTTTTTTAATAATGCACAGAAGAATGCCATGCAGATACCAGACCCAGACATCCCTTAATCACTGCATTAAGCCTTGGCATTAAGCCTTCTTGTTTTTGGAATTTCATTGGAATGATGATTGCATCTGATACTGTAAATGCAGTCTGAGCAAGCCAACAACATTACAAGTACAATGCTATCTGCATTAGCAGTCAAAGCTAATTGCTTCAGTGTAATTGGATAAGTCTTTGGGGATTACTTTGTGGTTTTTGTTTTAATGTGCCAGTTTTAAATTCATAACTTCAAACACTAAGTAACAAATGTTTGACACAGATCCAGGCTTAATGGTTTGGTTATTTTGCTTGGTTGAAGACACAGAAAGTTACTTTCTTGTCAGATGTTTCATCAAGTGTATTTATTTATTTATTTTACTATGAACAAGTTATGAGCAAGAGGGAGATATTGATTGTGAAATTTTGTAAAATAAAATGTGACTAAATTAGGGAATAATGTATGTGGCTTTCTGGCCAGCAGTTGAAATTCCAGTCTGATGTTTATATGCAGACCTAAACTCTGACGTTGTATTCAAAACAGTTTCATATTTCATAGTCATTTTTGTCCATCCAGTATCATGTTTTTATATAGATGACCCCTGGGGTGGAACTTGGGCATATGAAATTATTATTATTTTTTTTTATTGGGTTCTACCGAAATGTCTATCCACGCAGTCTGGGCCCGCTTGTGTTGCTTCTAGCGGCACGTACCACGCTGTATAATGATACTACTTTGCTAAATGTGGTGGGATCATCCCGAATGCACACGAAGCCAGTGAAACAATTTGAGACGGAGATGTTTAAAGATAGAATGATTGAAGGGGTGGAACAGAGTTGATTGGAGCTGAGGGCCTAACCTACATCGCATCCAGCTCCAGTGTGTGATGTGGAGATGAGTGCGTCTGTCCTGGCCCTGCAGACACTGAGGGGGAAGTGTGAGACGCTACCTGGCACTGCCCTGGCACTGGGTAAAGAAGCAACGCTGCCAAGTACAGAAACGAGACTTCAATCCCAGAGGCTTCATTCCAATTAACCGCTGTTTATTTATTAATTGTTACAAGGTGTTCAGTGTGATGGAAATTGTGAGTTCAGTGTGATGGAAAATCTCTCAGAGTAACACTGTGAAATGGAATAGATTCAGTGGTGACAATTCGATAAACGTCATCTCTCAGAGTAACACTATAAAATGAACTAATATTATTTAGGTTTCGGACACTGCTATGATGTGTGTGACTGCCCCCTCCTGTCCGTTCCCTCCTCTGTGATTGTGTGTGTGACTGCCCCCTCCTGTCCGTTCTCTCCTCTGTGATTGTGTGTGTGACTGCCCCTGTTGTTCCCTCCTCTGTGATTGTGTGTGTGACTGCCCCTCTTGTTCCCTCCTCTGTGATTGTGTGTCTCACTGCCCCTCTTGTTCCCTCCTCTGTGATTGTGTGTCTCACTGCCCCTCTTGTTCCCTCCTCTGTGATTGTGTGTCTCACTGCCCCTCTTGTTCCCTCCTCTGTGATTGTGTGTCTCACTGCCCCTCTTGTTCTCTACTCTGTGATTGTGTGTGTGTGTGTGTGTGTGTGTGTGACTGCCCCCTCCTGTCCGTTCCCTCCTCTGTGATTGTGTGTGTGTGACTGCCCCTCTTGTTCCCTCCTCTGTGATTGTGTGTGTGTGTGACTGCCCCTCTTGTTCTCTTCTTTGTGATTGTGTGTGTGGCTGCCCCTCTTGTTCCCTCCTCTGTGATTGTGTGTCTCACTGCCTCTCTTGTTCTCTCCTCTGTGATTGTGTGTCTCACTGCCCCTCTTGTTCTCTCCTCTGTGATTGTGTGTGTGTGACTGCCCCTCTTGTTCTCTACTCTGTGATTGTGTGTCTGACTGCCCCTTTTGTTCCCTCCTCTGTGATTGTGTGTCTCACTGCCCCTCTTGTTCTCTCCTCTTGCAGCGCTGCCCCCCCGGGAGACTCTGCTGCACTTCACCGCCAGGCGAGGGCTGCACAGGCTGGCGTGGTTCTTCCTGCAGCAGCCAGGAGGCAGAGCGGCACTCTCCCTCCCCAACACAGAGGGCGCCACCCCTGGCAGCCTGGCACACGATAGAGGCTACAGCCAGCTGCAACAGCTCTTCTCACAGTGAGTAGCCGCCAGACGTTGCTTTTCAAATCTCAAGTGTTGCTCTTGCTTTACAATCATTTCTTAATGTGGGAGGCGTGCCTTATTAAACTCATAGTAAAAGCAGGAATGGATCAAACTGCTGTGCAATGGGAGTCTCATTTCCATGCCTGTTAAATGAATACACTGCATTGCGTGCTCGCTCACGTGCGACTCCTGAGACGAGCTGGCCCGAGAGCTCAGTGCGCATTCTCCCTGGTTCAGGTTCCATGATATCCTGCTGGAGCTGTGAACTAGCTGTGTAGGAACAGTGTCCTGAGCAAGGATTGCTTCCACAGCACCACCCACACTCCTAACCGATAATCTGCATGGAAACAAGGTGGGGTGCACTGCCAGTGTGCTTGCTGTTACTACAGCTAAAGGTTCTTTTTAAATACACACTGTCAAATAAGAAACAAGCGTTGGAGAGCAGAGACTGACTCCATTTCAGGGTGTGCTGGGCACAGAAAGATGGGCACGCAGAATCTCCTTCGAACAAATACTATGAGCGTCCTGATTGACCACAGCAAGGGTGTCTGACACACCTGGAAACTCGCAGGGCTGCATTCTCCACTCTCATTGTGTTGAAATCCAAGGTTTGTTTCATCTAAATCGCCCCATTCAGGGGATGCGAGATATGAAAATGGAATAAAAAGAACATTGTAAACGGGAGTGAGAATAGAAAGCGATTCTTTGGTATATGCAGTGGACAGGGTGGTGCAGGTGAAATTGTTCCAAGCCGCAGTCTGCTAGCGGCCGCGCTCTCACCTGTGTGTCTTCATTTGTCTCAGGGAGGAGGGTGCAGATCCAGAGCCCTCGGCGGACGTGTCGAAGACAATCTTCTCGGGGGACTGCCTGGTGAAGCACCACCCCCGGCTCAACACCTACACGCTCACCGTGGTCACGAAGCCGGGGGTCCAGCCCAGCAGCGTGGAGCGTCACATCGAGGAGCTGCGCAGGTTGATACAGAGGCATTCGGAAGAAAAGGTGAGCGCCACAGCTTGGGAGCGAGGTCCCCTTGCACTGATGCATGGGTGTGAATGTGAATGAATAGGAGCTTGACTATAGCAGTGTGCAGTTCCCTCGCAGTGCTGGCTGTCAGACCCTGCTGACTGTGATGACCATGATCACAGTCCTACGAACATTTAAACAGGAATATCCTGAGGTCTCCCCCCAGTTGTGTAGGTATTTCAATCTAAATATCTTCGACCGTGCAAAATAACCAGCAATCTGAAAGAAACGGATGCCGTTGAAATCAGGCTAATAAAACAATAGAAGCTAATAAAAGAACAGCAGAAATGCTGTCCTTCTGGCTTGCACTTGTAAACGCCCCTCCCTAACAATATAATATCTTCAGAGTTCCGTCACAGCAATTGAAAGAATGGTTTGTCTGTTTTGCTTTGTTTTCAAAATCCTTAATTTTGGCATCTTGTCCTGAAAGACAATCAGTTTCATTTTATTTGTTTGTTTTAAAGTTTTTTTTTTTTGAAAAGGCAAAGTGCTCGTGTGTGTGTGTGTGTGTTTTTTAAACAGGTTATGAAAGAGCAGATCTCATGTTTTACTTTCTTGATGGCTTGTTTGTTTTATTTCTAGGGCACACCTTCTCAAGCACCATTTCTGAACACTGCCAGGGAGTGCAGTGATACACATGCTGGGCCTGCAGAAACAGTGACTGAACAGCCCCCTCCCGAAGACTTGACCCAGGACCCCTCTGTGCTGAATGGGCAGGAATCAGAGCAGCTGAAAGCCAGTAAAGAAACCAGGCAGGGCAGCAGCAGCACAGTCGTCTGTGAAAGGGGGAGAGATCCGGCACAAAATCCTGAAGCCTCTGATTCAACTCTGAACAATGGCAATACAGAGGACAGGGTGTGTCCCTGTGAAAACAACATAAGCACAGAGAGAGAGGAAGAGGTGGAGGTGGAGACTGCTGCTACTTTTACTGTGGCAGCCTCTGGGAATCCTGCATATAAAAGCGACTCTGAGCAGGGCCAGGCTGGTACAGAGAGCCTGTCTGTCAGCGGGCTGCCCTGTGGAAAACTTCAGGAGGAAACTGATACTGCACCAGCTGCAATCAGTGCGGGACAGGAGAGCCCAGGCAAGGCTGACAACGACAAGCAGGAAGGGGAGCAAGCTGGGCAGAGCGCTGCTGAGGACCAGACCGCAGATAAAACTGAACGTGTAGAAGGGAGGGATTCTGCAGACGGGGATATGGGGCACACACAGTCCCAGGATCACAAAGACACATCAGTCACTGCCGAGGCGAGCACTGGCCCTCTGAAGGGGGAGATGCTGGTTGAACTGAAAGGGCCTGACAACTGTGCAGATGTAAGGGACGTGATTCTTGTTTTCGGAGAAAAGGAAAGCAAGGCAGTCATTAAAGAATCTCTGAAGGAGCTCGCCGGTGCTCAGGAGGACAAGACTCAAATCAAGGGCACGTGCTCACGTGTTGTGGTGAGCAGTCCAGGTGATGGAGAGGGAGAGGGGGAGTGTAAATCTGAGACACACTGTGCTGGTCTAAAGGAGGAAACAGCTGGGTTGGATTTTTCTAAAGAAAACGATTCTGCTGCTAGTGAGGTGAATAACAATGAGACGCCCGTGTCTGAAAGAGTCACAAATAGCTGCAGCCTGTTTGTGAACCCTGAGACCGAGCTGGGAAGTCCTTCCCAGGCCCACAGCAGGAGCAGAGACTCGACGGGCAGCTCAGCCTCCCACACTTCTGTGCTTCCAGAGGTGAAGTGTCCAAAGGAATGTGACAGCCAGGCTTTGGATGACAGCGGCACCGGGGGTTGCAGTTCATTAGAGTTTGGACCAGAAATCAATGAGCAGGTCAGCCTGAAGGAACAGGATCTGCCGTCAGACACTGCTGATACACGGGACAGTCCTCTGGAAGTGGGATTAAGTGATCAGACAGATGGACTTGGCCAGCGTCTCACAGTAATATCGGAAGAGCCGCAGTCCGCTCCTATAGAAGCTGCTTCCTCTTTGTTTCAGGATGTTGAAGTAGCATTGGAGGCTGGGTCAGAGGAATGCAGTTCACAGACTGTGGGAGAAGTGCCTGATGGAAAGCAAAAAGCCGAGTGCATGCTGCCTGGTGTGGAAGAAGTGGTGTTGCCGCATATAGATTGCTCGGTTGTAGAAAGTTTGCCACTGCTGGGCCAAGAGCCTATGGACAATATGTTGCCCCTGAAGGAGGAGGACAGAAATGGGGAATTGACACCACCGCCTTCGGAGACAACAGATCATGAATCGGACCCAGGGATTGTAACTGTTGTGTCCATATCTTTTACTGACATCGAGCAGGGCGTGCCCTGCGATTGTGCTGTGAATGAAAGGGGTTCAGATCTCGATGCTGGAGACCGCTGTGAAGGGATGCCTACCTGGAAAGATGGTGAACCAGATAGTGCTGCTGGATCCTACGAGTGCAGCACACTGATGCAAAGCCAGCAGCCTCCCCCTGCAGAGTCAGAAAGGGTGTCTGATTGCAGGGAGCTCCACAAACAACAAAGCACCCAGGAAGTGTTGCTGACCAGTGAGGGCCAGGAGTCTGAGGGGCCAGAGCTAGAGCAGAGTGGCACAGAGGGCCCAGCGCCATCTCCCTCCAGTTCAAACAGAGTGCTGGTGGAGGGTGAATGTTCAATGCTGCCGGAAGGTGGACCAGATGAACGAGCGGCCGCCCTGAATGATATCCCCAGGGAAGAGCCGGATGGACCCGAACACAACTGGGAAGCAGAATCCCTACAGGAAGCCACCAGTGAAACCTGTGAGGCTACATTGGCCACCTCTTCTGTGGTCCATGAAGGGGAGGGGCTTGAAGTATCTGAACTGGATGAAGCAGCAGCAGCAGTAGTTGAAAGTGATGGCAGTGGAGCTGTGGGCAGTGATGGAGCTCCATCCATTGAAAGTGATGGCAGTGGAGCTGTGGGCAGTGATAAAGCTCCATCCATTGAAAGTGATGGCAGTGGAGCTGTGGGCAGTGATGGAGCTCCATCCATTGAAAGTGATGGCAGTGGAGCTGTGGGCAGTGATAAAGCTCCATCCATTGAAAGTGATGGCAGTGGAGCTGTGGGCAGTGATAGAGCTCCATCCATTGAAAGTGATGGCAGTGGAGCTGTGGGCAGTGATAAAGCTCCATCCATTGAAAGTGATGGCAGTGGAGCTGTGGGCAGTGATGGAGCTCCATCCATTGAAAGTGATGGCAGTGGAGCTGTGGGCAGTGATGGAGCTCCATCCATTGAAAGTGATGGCAGTGGAGCTGTGGGCAGTGATGGAGCTCCATCCATTGAAAGTGATGGCAGTGGAGCTGTGGGCAGTGATGGAGCTCCATCCATTGAAAGTGATGGCAGTGGAGCTGTGGGCAGTGATAAAGCTCCATCCATTGAAAGTGATGGCAGTGGAGCTGTGGGCAGTGATAAAGCTCCATCCATTGAAAGTGATGGCAGTGGAGCTGTGGGCAGTGATGGAGCTCCATCCTCGGACCAGGGAATTGGAGAGCCCTTGCCTTATGAACCAGAGGCTAGAGAAGCAGAGGAGCTGACTGATGGACATTTGAGCTGTGGTGAAACCCCCGTTGCCAGCTGTACCCACATCGACAAAGAGCCTGCAGGTGGAGCCTCTCTAGAACTGGGACAGACTGCAGGTATCATGTCTGATAAAGGAGCAGCTCTGGAACCTACAGTATCAAAACAGGGTCTAGAGAACAAGGACTCTGATCCCAATAGCTGTAATCCCGCCCTAGCCCAGGAGAGGACCTCCTCTGTGGGGAGGGTTAGTGATCCAGCTGGCCTTTGTGGAAGTGCTGGAGATGTGAGTGTGGAGACTGGAGGAAAGGACGCCTCTGAACTGACTGAGCCGAGCCTGGATCGGGAGAGTGAGGAGGCTGTTGTGTATCATCATGGAGACGGGTCACCTCTGGCTCTCATCGCTAGTAAGTGACACCATATTCATATAGTTAATGTACCGTGTGATTTTTATTTTACAGTTTGGAATGCTAGTCTCTGCTTATTTTTAGAAAACATTAAAACTTAAAAATAAAGTTAATTCCACAAATCAAGGTAACACTGCTGTAGAGAGCACTCTTCCTGCTTCAGTACACACAGAAACATTAAAACTCTTCCTGCTTCAGTACACAAGGTCAGGTAACACTGCTGTAGAGAGCACTCTTCCTGCTTCAGTACACAAGGTCAGGTAACATTGCTGTAGAGAGCACTCTTCCTGCTTCAGTACACAAGGTCAGGTAACACTGCTGTAGAGAGCACTCTTCCTGCTTCAGTGCACACAGTCAGGTAACTGCTGTAGAGAGCACTCTTCCTGCTTCAGTTAGATATTATCTTGGGTGTTTAAAGTAACACAGTGCCTCATTCTGGCTATCATTATAAACAGTCCTGAATGCTCATTTCACAGAAATTGGTTCCTGTTTTCCAGTGAGAGAAGGCACTTCTGTTTTTTTTAAATATGACTCAATTCAATGATGAAGCTGTTTCTAGATGTGTGTCTCATGGTGACTTCCCTTTAGTGTTTGGATGTTGCTTCTTACTCCCTGTGTTCGATGTTCCACTGGGATGTCTTCCTGTCTCCAGTGTGAATGTATGTTTACAGTGTGTATCCTGGTTACTGGTGATCTCACCAAATAAACAGGGAGTTTGAAGTGCAGGCAGGTCATCTGCAATGAAAAGTCTTCCTGGTGTGTCTGTGGTGTGAGCGGGAGAAGCAGAGCATAAGGAGGCTGTGTGGTCCAGTGGTTAAAGAAATGGGCTTGTAACAAGGAGGTCCCCGGTTCAAATCCCGCTTCAGCCACTGACTCATTGTGTGACCCTGAGCAAGTCACTTAACCTCCTTGTGCTTCTTCTTTCGGGTGAGACGTAGTTGTAAGTGACTCTGCAGCTGATGCATAGTTCACACACCCTAGTCTCTGTAAGTCGCCTTGGATAAAGGCGTCTGCTAAATAAACAAATAATAATCCCACAATTCTGCTTCAGATAGCAGGGAAGATAAGGGTTCACGGGTTCATTTCCTTAGTTCTACCCCTGCCTGTTTGAGAGTGCTCTACACCTGCACCTGGGCTGGGAAGGTGAGATATATAACGACATACGAGCTGACCTGCAATCACCCCCTATGTGTCACAAGCAAACCCTACAGGTGCTGTACTCCAGTCCTGAGGGTTAACCAGAACAGCTTGCCCATTTTTCCATGTCTGCCTGGGTTGTGTTCTCTGAGCCTCGCTTTCGGGACTCTAAAGCTCTCCCGTAGGACAGAGTGCTGTCCTCTGAACCCGATTTGTTGACCCGTCAGCTTTCTAGCACTTAGTAATACGGACCCAGAATCTGCCTGGCTGGTCCGAGCCCCAGAGCCGGTCCTCACTGTGCATTCTTCTTTCCACACAGGAGCGGCAGGGCAAGTGGATTTCAGTACAGCGAAGGAGGAGGAGGACACAGGAGACGGGACAATGGTGAGTACAGCCCTGCTTCCTTTACTGCTGGAGCCAGCGCTGCTGTTCACATGGTCGCGTTGAGTGATGAAACAATCAAGTACCTCGAGGGCAAAGGTTGCAACGCATGCACTCAATAGCATGTCATTGGATTGCTGTTTTTATTACTTGCTTCAGCTCTGTCCCCCATGCTCTCTTAAGGAAAGTTCAGGAAGCCTGTATATTTGTATTCAGTGCTGCATTCTCCTGCCCATATTTCTCTGTGGGCTACAGTCCTTTACAATGCTCCTCTTATTATGTGATAGGCTGTGTACTGCAGGTGTCTCAGGGCTCTCCTAGTCTGAAAGCTCTGGGACAGGTGCGTGTGTATGTAAATGTTCAGTTCGGCTTAGTTTGTGATTGCATGTGGAGGCTGACAATAGAAGTGGAGATTAACCAGTCATGTGGTTGTTCACTGTTCCAGTAATGGAGCAGGGAAGAAGGGTGATGTCATGGTATCAGGTGGAAAAGCAAACGCATGAGCGTCCCACCCACATCCACCCATCCCGTCCTGTACAGAGCTCAGGGCAGTGCCTCACTCCAGCCTGAGCCACAGTGTAGCCATGGATTCTCAATGGCTTTGTCTTCCTTAGCTGTCAGTACCATTCAGCTTGCCTTCCGGCCTCTGTGTGTTTAGCTGGTGACACCCAAATGCATGCGCTTGAAAAGCAGCTTGAAGTTTCTTGTATTCTTTATTACCTGGTTTTAAAACCGGGAGCTAGCTGGTGCATTTTTAAATGGGAGTTGATGCTTTATTTTAACACGACCGTTATTTTTTGCTCAGCTCGAGATGTTTTTAACCTTTGAACCCAATTCATTTCCATGTAATGCTGTTGTTCAGTTTGCACGCACACAAACATGAGATTTATTTTTGAAACTGCATTATTAAAGACCAATCAGAAGAGACAGAAGTGTCCCTCAGTGCTAAATCTCTAATACACAAGGAACAAACAGAGTAATTCGCACAGTATATTTTGCTCTGTGTAATGGATTAGCCAGGAGCACTGTCGGCAGTTGAGAGCGATTTTTACGTTTTGGAAGAGCCATCGGACAGAGCTCTTAGTTTAAAATCATCCGCTCCAGCCTGAGAGAACGGGGTGATACTGATGCCTTGCAAGCTGCGTGAGGAGGTGTGGGATCCATGAGCAGCTCTGTGTGAGGCTTGTTTTGGTCTCTATTTGTTCTTGCAGCTTGAAGATCAGAATGGGAAGATAAGTCTTTCTTTAGATCCTCTCTTGTCATTGCAAGTGGTTAATGTTGCTGTTGTTGTGATCTGTGAGAGGACGATTGTAGTTGCGAATTGTTTCATTTGCTGTTTCTGGGACACTCTTGGAAAGAGTCCCAAAACTCTCCCTTCTGCATCACCTCCTACCTGCTCAGTGGACACATGCATCATTTCTTTTACACACTTGTGCTTTGTGTTCACACCCACAAGGTGCTTTTGTTCCCCCTCCCTCTTTGCTCTGTGATCTCCCTCTTTGATGCCAGGTCCACCAATGACCTGTATTACTGTACAGTGTCTGAAGCTGAGAGTCTGTGCGTTCTCTGTCCTGAGTGCTCGAGAAACGTGCAGTTCAGCAGATGGAAGCGTAGCGTTACCGGCTGGCTTTGAATGGGAATCCAGGTTGCCCTGGCTCTCGGGCACCGGTCTAGCTGTTTGCTGTGTGCAGCTGGGAACTCAATTAGAAACCTGGCTTTGTTGCTAAGGGGAAGGGTTCACAGCAACTCCCTGTGATCTCATGAGGCTGCAAGCAGTAAATTGCTTTGATTGTTATTGAGGTTTCCCTTTAGTTGAGCTGACAAACCGGCTTCACTGGCCCTGCGACACTGGCTGTGTGTCATGGTGTGCACTGACATGACAAAGCAGGGACTGATCCAGATTGAAAGTGGAGGAGCTGTAATGTGGGGCGTAAAGAAGGGGAAACCGTCACACATTGTTACCTTGCCATTGAGCCAGACTTGCTTGGGAAAGCAGGTACCGTATCTGCTGCTGTATGACATCAGTGATAGACATGCTCTGAGCTACCAGCAGAGGGTGCAGTGCTTCAGCTGGCAGGCCAGGCTGGCTTGGTTTTATTTTTAAAGTGCATTTCCTTTCCTGATTTATACCTTTGCTCCTGGCAGGCAGCCAAAACCTGCTGTTAGGAAAATCTCTGGGCTCCCTGCACTGGTCATGTAGTGTTGTTGATGGCTGTGCATCTAGATTATGGGCTTGCTTTTGATTGCTGTGGTTACCTTCATAGACTATTACTCATGCATGCACATTGTGTGCTCATGGGTGCCCCCTGGTGTCAGTCTTGTAACACTACACCATGTCCTGCTCACACAGCGCTGCTCCAGTGTTGGCTCCAGGGCTCCTCCTACACTGCAGCTGTTGGAGAGCGTCTCCCCTTGTTAGGCATGGGTCTGGCTAATGGATAAGCAGTGCTGGGTGCAGGCTGCTTCATATCACACTCCTGAACCCTCCTGACTGGCTCCTGTATGTTAGCTGCTCTTCACTTCAAAACTTGCACTTCACTTGCCTGCAGCAATCGCTTCCTCAGTAAATCTGGTAAATCCTTATACTCCATGTGTCCATTTTATATTTATAATTTTATTTTGGGACTAGTGGTATTTATTTTAGGACACTTACTGAATGTTTGCTTTCTGAAAATAGAAACAGCTTCATTGTCAGAGCGAGGAAACATGGAACTGTTTTATCCTGGGAGAGGTCAGGCTGGGGAGGGGGGCTATGACGTTCTCCTCAAAACAGGAAACCATGTGGCAGAGTGTGTGAGGGATGTGAAAGAGAGCATTGAGAGAGAAGGGGGGGCAGTCTGTCCGATTGAGAGAGAGGGGGGGCAGTCTGTCCCATTGAGAGGGGGGGGCAGTCTGTCCCGGTTGCAGTACAGCCCGTCACACAGCTGTTGGTTTCTCCAGTTCACAGCATCATGTTCCCGATGGCATCCTGTGGAAATGGCTTGTGCTTGAATTTGGAAAACTGACTGCTTTTAAGTTCAATGTTTTCATATTTCTTAATTCATTTAAATCTAATAAAAAGGCTTAAGTAATACAGCAAACATCAAGCTGTGATTTGAGTCATTGAATTCAGCTTCATGATGTGAAGCTGAGGTTTTACTTTGACCTCTCCAGTGGGTTTAAAAGTTAAAATTTAAGTCACTGTGGGGGTGGGGTTTTTATTTTTTTTTTATTTTTATTTTTTTCATTCTGTGCAAGTGGAAAACCATTTTTTCACAGACCTCAGATGTTTGAATAACCCAGAAAAAAAGCTATTTTGGTCAGAAAGCCAAATCAATTTGGCTTGGATTTCCGAAGCCTTCCATTCGCTGCCTTCAGACTTGGATTTGAGGAACCCTCCTCATATAATCTCAAAGATGTATTTTTTTCCGAATTGCAGATGGAAAAATGTGTTGCGCATGAATTCCCAGTAGCATCTATTTGGGGCTGAGAGAACGTTTGGGCTTTGAGTCTGCTTGCAGGTTTGTGAGCCTGCTGTGGAGGAACAGTCTGGCCTCAGGAAATGAAACCTTTCAATGCTGGCAGCTTAACTGAACCTGGAGGATCAACCCAGGACCTGACAATCTGTTCTTAATCACAGATCCCAAAATACATCCCGAAAGCCTGTGAAAGCCAACAAATAAGTAAACTGAGCAATCCGCATGAAATGTGCAGTCCTTGGTGTGGAATTGTAAATCTGTCAGAAGCCCACTTGGAGGTTCTGTAGTGGAGCTTCCTCCTCTGCTAGGGGTCCCTGAAGTGCCCTGAGGGAAGGCTGTCATTCCGCAAGCATCAGAAGAGGACCTGTCGCATGCCAGTGCTGTGTTATCAGTCTGTCGCAGAAGATGGATTTTCCTGCTGCCCAGGAACTGAGCTCAGAGCTGTGATTCAGAGCGAGAGAGAGAGCGAGAGAGACAGAGAGAGAGAGAGAGGGGTGTGTGTGTGTGTGTGTGTGACGTACAGAGACAGAGAGCTGGTTTTCCACACAGATGTGAGACTGTGAGCTGCTGCACTGCTTTACTCAGGACTCTTCTATTAGTCTGGACTTCATGTTGGGATCGGCTGCCTTTTATTTCCCCATTGAGAGAACATGTATGAGCGATACAAGCGGAGGTACAGCCTGTGTGACATTTCCAAGGAGGACAGGGCTGTGGACGTGGTGCTGCTGAAGGTACGAACCCTCTCCTATTTCTTTAAGGCTGTTCCAGTTCAGTAAATGCCTTGCGTTCTCTACAGTACTTGCTTCTGACTTGGTGGAATTCTGTACGTCGCAGAGCACATTCTATCCCCTCGAAGTGGGTGATTTCTATGAAACTTTCCTCCACAATGCTTTTGATTCACAGACACAGCAGGGTGGAGTGTCTGTTAGAAGACTGGATCATGAGGGTGGGGATTGTTTATATTTGAAGGGCTAGTTCCCTTCTTTTCAGACAGCCTTGGAAGAAGGGTGGATAACAGATCAATCCGGTCACCTTTCTTTTGTATTTCTGTTCAGTCGAGAGGCAGAATTCTGACACCAGGTGCTTGGATGATCATGATGATTATGATGATAATAATAATAATGTTTGCGCACAGATTTGTTGAGGCGGCAAAAGACTTGCACAAGACCTTGTTCGGTCTCCGAGGAGTTAATTAAGCTGTTTGGAGTTTTATTTACTAAAATTAACTATAGCATTTACAGTACAAATCCTTTTAGGTTTTTTTTTTCATTGGGTTTAGAGTGGTGTTGAAAGGCTGAACAGGGGCTGGGAACTGGAGGTGATGATTCAAGATGTTTAGAATTTGAATGATCTCATAATCTGAGGTCTTCGTCCTTACTGTCTGTATTCAAAACAATGCAATGAAGCGGTCTGTAAGGAAATTCAAGTGCAAAGCAGTGTGCTGCATCTTTTTCTTCTTTCTCTCTCTCATGTCTCTGCTCATCAGACCCTTTCCCCTCTCAATTTCAAGTAGCTTCGCACTCTGCCCACTGTGAGCATCTTAAAACTGCAATTAAACAAAGTGACAGCTCTGCAAACTGGGAAACGAGAAAAGGGTTAACTTTGCTGTTTTGAGGCAGGGGGCTCTCCTCGTCTCCTCTCCTCCTCGTCTCCCTCTTCCTCTTCTCTTCTCCTCCCCTCCTCCTTGTCTCCCTCTTCCTCTCCTCTCTCCTCCTCTCCTCGTTGTTGTTGTTTCTCACCCGCAGTGACAGCTCTCTGTTGATAGGCAGGAACAGCTCCCATGGTCTCACTGTAACTGTTCATTTCCCAGTATAAGGTCTGGGGTTCAATCAGACTGTATATAGTACAGGGATGGAAATAAGACTCCCGCTGCATAGCAGTTTGATCCATCCCTGATTTGACACGGGGTTCAGTAATGGCACATACTGCTATGCAACGGAAGCCTTACATTTATATTCCCATACCCCCTTGTGCACTTCACTGCTGCTGGACAAAGAGCTGAAAACAATATTATATCAAATCAGTCTCCAGTAGGGTTATCCCAAGGGAGAAAGTATGTCAATGAACAAAACAAATGGACGGGTCTTTAATTCCTGTGTGTGCGTGGAGGGGGGGGTTGGTTCGGATGGCTCCTCTGTGTGTGTGTGTGTGTGTGTGGGGTTGGTTGGATGGCTCCTCTGTGTGTGTGTGTGTGTGTGTGTGTGTGTGTGTGTGTGTGGGGATTGGTTGGATGGCTCGTGTGTGTGTGTGTGTGTGTGGGGTTGGTTCGGATGGCTCCTCTGTGTGTGTGTGTGTGTGTGTGTGTGGATGGGGGTTGGTTGGATGGCTCGTGTGTGTGTGTGTGTGTGTGTGTGTGTGTGGGGATGGGGATGGGGGGTTGGTTCGGATGGCTCCTCTGTGTGTGTGTGTGTGTGTGTGTGTGTGTTGGTTCGATGGCTCCTGTGGGTTGGTTCGGATGGCTCCTGTGTTTTGGGAGTCCTGTAGCTGGATCGGAGTTATTAAATGTGGGAGCGAGCGGGAGTGTAGATCGGCTAGGTGGCAGTCTGGCAGTCCATCCCTAACGGTTTTCCCTGGCTCTTTGCCTGGGCTGTGTGATGGAAATGGGCAGCGAGCCAAGTGACTTCATAACGCAGCACGCCTTTGAAATACTGATTCTCACACTGTTACCAGAGTCCAATTTCTGCAGCCTTGTTTTAGCCAAGAAAACAAACATTTCTGAAATGGTTTCTAGGGCCCTAGCAACTGTAACATTCCCAGGGAAACTGCTGTTATTTATAGCCGTCTGTCTGTCTTTATGTTTGTTTATTAATCTGTCAGCCCATCTCCTGTGCTTGGTGTCCATCCATCCATCCATGTTCTGTATCTGTATCAGTCAGCTATTATTATGCATGAAACTTTCAAATGATAAAACCCACACAGCAAGATACTGGGAAAGAAGTTAGCGGATACAACTTTCAAATGCTGAAAAAAGTTCACAACAATAATTTGTATATATTATGAGGGAAGTTGTTGCTTCTCTTTGCATGGTGTGCAAAGTGATTTGTGTTTAGAATGAATTCCTCTAGTCAGCTCGTTGAACTCTCCCCTCCCCTCTTTAGAGGAAGTGTTTCCATTGCCTTTGCTTATTGCACCCACCCTACCACACGGGGCACATTGATGAAGCATTGGTGTGGCAGGAAGAGCATTGCAGTCTGACGTGCTGCCTTCTTATGAATATAGCCCCATGCATCTTATTACCCTAAACTGCTGGGGATATTGAACCTGTATTGGGATGGCTGTGTCGATTATTTGGGTGGCTGTGCAGAGCTGGCTGTGTTTGCTCCAGTGCTGTCTGCTCTTGGCTGGGGGTGTCTGCAGGGCTGCCTGTGTTTGCTCTGGGGGTGTCTGCAGAGCTGGCTGTGTTTGCTCCAGTGCCGTCTGCTCTTGGCTGGTGGTGTCTGCAGATCTGGCTGTGTTTGCTCCAGTGCTGTCTGCTCTTGGCTGGGGGTGTCTGCAGGGCTGGCTGTGTTTGCTCCAGTGCTGTCTGCTCTTGGCTGGGGGTGTCTGCAGTGCTGGCTGTGTTTGCTCCAGTGCTGTCTGCTCTTGGCTGGGGGTGTCTGCAGAGCTGGCTGTGTTTGCTCCAGTGCTGTCTGCTCTTGGCTGAGGGTGTCTGCAGGGCTGGCTGTGTTTGCTCCAGTGCTGTCTGCTCTTGGCTGGAGGTTGTCTGCAGGGCTGGCTGTGTTTGCTCCAGTGCTGTCTGCTCTTGGCTGAGGGTGTCTGCAGGGCTGGCTGTGTTTGCTCCAGTGCTGTCTGCTCTTGGCTGGGGGTGTCTGCAGAGCTGCCTGTGTTTGCTCTGGGGGTGTCTGCAGGGCTGGCTGTTTGCTTCAGTGCTATGTGCTCTTGGCTGAGGGTGTCTGCAGTGCTGGTTGTGTTTGCTCCAGTGCTGTCTGCTCTTGGCTGGGGGGTGTCTGCAGTGCTGGCTGTGTTTGCTCCAGTGCTGTCTGCTCTTGCCCACACTGGGGGTTGAATCCGGGGCCTCGGTGCTGATAACACAGAGTGCAGTGTTCTTACTCCGCAAGTTATGGCAATCCTGAGGCAGTGCAGTCAGACAGACGGAAGTCCTATGAATAGAGTGTTGTGCATTGTGAATTGCTTTAAACAGTGCAGGGCCCTGTGCTGTACCCTCTTGGGGCTTTTAGACAATTAACCACGGGCCGGGGGAAATGAACTCTTCCACACCCAGGGCGGTGGAAAAGGAACCCGCACCATCTCAACAAAGTGCTGTGCCCTGTAGTTTTGTGCTCATTTAAATACAGTACAGTGTGTCTGTGTGTTGCTCATCAAGGGCAGGTCACATGATCTCCTTGTTCTGAACTGTGGAAGCAGCTCCCCAGTGGAAAGGAGATGTTGAATCCGAGTGGGCGGAGCCTCGCTGGTGATTTCATTCCCTCATGTCTAATTGTTTTTTTTGTTGTTTTTTTTTGCAGCTCACCCCTGAGAACTGCATTCTGCATCTCTATCCTGAGCAGAGTAAACTGCAAACTAGGAATATGTGAAATTATGTGAAATGCTGGGATGGAAATACAACTACTGTTGCATAACAGTTTCACCAATTCCAGGTTTTAATATGAGCTTAGCCACTGTGTGTCTAGATAAAAAGCTTGTGTGTCTCATTAAACTCATAGTAAAACCAGGAGTGGATTAAACAGCTGTGCAATGGGAGTCTTCTTTCCATCCCTGAAATGTATTAACAATGCATTATGGAGCAAGTTAGAAACTGTAGGAAAAACATTTACAAATGTTTTATAAAATGTAAGGCTCGAATTGTACCTACATTAAAAACCTCCCTGGCTGTGCCCAAAGACTGATAGCTGAGGCTCTACAGTGCCACCCCACAAATGCATCCTTTACATGTTCACTTTTATCTGTAGTCTGCTTACAGTTCCTGCGTAAAACTTACTTAGTTATAAAATGTGTTGCTTAGGGGGTACAAAGACAGGACCGATTGGAGCAGATTAACCTCCAAGCAAATGACATGCAGGAGGTTTGAGTTCTGGGAGGGCTCCTGTGGTGCAGCTGTTTATTAAATTGTGGCTGAATGCTTCTCAATACTACTGACTGCACTTGCTGTGGAGCCTGGAGCTGGTTAGAATTGTCTCACTTCCTGCCAGAGAAATAGCTGTGCAATCCAAGATTTTCAGACTGAAAGAAAAGGGGACGGAACGGCTGATGTATAAGAATAGCCTTGTCAAGGCCGACTCTCTCTCTTGTTCTTATTTAAACATATCATGAGGCTCTGCCAAGGGTAAAGAGAACTCTCTGGCCGAGGTAGCTGTGCATGTTTACAGGACCTGGTGCAATTGTTGTGGAATTGGAGTGGAAGCGAGCCCTCGTGTTTCTGGGCGGTGTTGACAGGTTTAATTGCAAGGCAGCTGGTGAGTGCACGTGTCTGTGGCCATAGCCCTCCTGGAAATGAAGTGCTTCATGAACAGGCTTGATTCTGTTGTGCAGAGTTCATGGAGGCCTGTGTGCATTCATCTTTCTTGTTTGCACGCACATTTTAAAATCGGCAGCATCTCCATTAGCCTGGTAAATAGAGGGCCGATCCAATGCAGAGGTTGGATGCCCTCCACATGCACACTCCACTGCGTGCTATAGGTCTTCTTCGGTACGCATGGGATTGGTATGCTGGGTATCCCTCTGCAGTGGGCTTCAGTCTGTGTGTGGACTCCAGCCTCTGCCTCTGGTTCTCAGGAGTCTCCGGGCTGTGTCATGGTGAGCTCTTGATGAAGCAGCTGTAGTGTGTGCCTGTCAGCGTGGGCGGGGTATTGCTAAACCAGCCCGGTCATATGAGCAGTGATCTGGCTGTGGGTGTAATGACTCTCTGATACTGGAAAGGGTGGGTTCTACATCAAACAGAGAAGACACAACCTGTCTCTCTTTCTTCAGCCCCCTCAGTATTTATTTACTGCAGCTAGACTCTGACCTCTGTCCTGAATATTGATAGGTTGCTTGTCCCTGTGTTAACACACTGACAGAGATCCGAGTCTGTTCTCAATACCACATGTCCAGATGGATGGCTCCTGCCGCCTACAGCGGCGTTCTGAAAATGACATATTGGACATGCTGATTGGATCCAGAATTCTTTTGGATTTTTGAGGTTCCGGCTCTTGATTAAAAACATGCTCTTTGTTCCTGGGCTGCATGAACAAGCTGTCATTTTAATGGGATTAAAAGCTGTGTGCTGTAATGGACAGCAGTGCATGTGTGTGTCTTACCTTTGCCTCTGTTTGTTTCATTGCAGATTCACAGGGAGAAAGAGAACTTGTACCCCATTGATTCGTGCACAGCACCTGGTCTCCTGGAGGAGAAGCAGAGTTCAGAATCTGCAGGTGAGGAGAAAGGGGATCAGGGGTGCTTTTTATATCACCAGAACTTTAAATAAAACCAGTCTGAGTACAGCTAAAGAAACATCTTCTCTTAGCGAGACGAGTTTCGACACAGTGTTTTGACGTTTATTGAAATAGTTTGCAACTGCACCGAGATGTTGTTTTTCTTTTCAGCTTCTATGCTACCTTATCTCTTAGCCCAGTACCTCACTGGAAGCGGGAGGGCTCTTATGCCTCGTTTCCATGGACAGCCAACTCAAGTCAACTTGAGTGCGCTCCAATTGCTCTGAATTCTCCCAGAACTCGAGTTGATGAAAAAGGGGGCGTTTCCATGTTTTTCCAAGTTATCACGCGAGCTGGGCAGGAAATACTTGCGAGTCAAAGGTCAAGACGTGCATTCGCTGCAGATGGTATTACAGTCAAATTATCAATGATTTCAAAGAGAAGTCCAGCTGGATATTCTTACGCATTTGTTTCATGCAGTACATATTCCTCTGGCAGGCTGGTATGCAGAACAGGTTAGAGAAGCGCTGGACAAGGGAAATTAAAAACATTTTTGATTGACATTTAGTGATGTAATTTCCTACCAGCCCGCATTTAGACTTTACAATTCGGGCCAGCCCCAGGAGTGAAATCGGACCAGAGAATTGGGGCTCCCATCTGAATTGGGAGCCAACTGGAGTAATTTAAAAACATGGAAACGGAGGTGTGGGGGGGGGGGGCAACTCGAGCACGTACCCGGGTTATGTGTTTCATGGAAACGTGGTATCAGAAAGAGACTTTCCAGTCAAGACTTCTCTGCCTTGCCAAACGCTCACACTAGTGGGTCCATGGGCCCTTCTGACTTTGACAAGACCCTCCATACAGCAAGATCCTCCCGCCCTAGAGAGAACTGCCTTTGAGCTCCTTTATGCAACACAATAAAACAAGTTCATTTACTGACTGTTTCCTGTTTGCAAGCTGGGGAAAGAGAGAGCAAAACAAAGATACTTTTGTAAGGCAGGAGGACTGGAGCAGCTCTGCCCCGAGCACACGGAAGTGGCCTTGACAAAGCAGAAGCAGATAATGCAGCGGCTTTATTAATGGAATCCGGGAAGCCCCTGGTTAGGGGGTCCTCAATCGGGAGAGTGGAGATTGTAAAGCTGGAGCCCCTTCTCTTCTACTAGAGAAATCGCTGCACTTCGACTTGCCACTGCCTGATGAAGAGCTGTTCTTCGGGCATTTTCAATGAGTTGTAAACCAAGCTGCTGCTGCTGCTGCTCAGTGTTTTTTATATTCTTCTGTATTATCACTTGGTCTTTCTTCATGTCCTGTAAGCATGAAAGTGTGGTGCTTTACTTACTGCATTTGAAAGGCATCTCCTACAGATATGTCTTGTTCTCTGTACTCTAATGCAATCGTTTTAGTTGTAATTAATGCAAAAATAAGATGTTAAGATGTGATGGGGAGCGAGGGAGATTTATCGTGTGTGTCGTCTGAGTAAAGGGGTGGCTTTTTTTATTGTAACCATATCTTTAAAAAATACCCCCCCACTCTCCTTAAAAACTAAACCCAAACAAACAAGCGCCAGAAGAAACCACACTCTTGGCTTGAAATGTGCTGAGAATGTGTTATTGTGCCTCTCAGTGCTTGAAATGTGCTGAGAATGAGAATGTGTTATTGTGCTTTAAGCCAGCTGCCTCTTGTGAAGTGCTGTGTTCTGAAGCTGCTGTTCACAGCATTGCTGTGAAGATGTTGTTTCTGTTGTTGCTGTGCACTCTGGGATAGGTGTTCAACCTCGCACTGTCCTGTGAGTTTTACAGCCTGGGCGTTACTCAGCAGTGCCTGACTGAGGGCCTGTGTTTCTCCTTCATTCTCAAGGTGTCCTGCTAATTAAAGCACTGCTTGAACAAGCCTGTGTGCAATTGGCACGTTGGTAACAGGCATGGTGGTATCTGCACGGCTGTTCACTCTCTAGACTGACGAGTCCGCGTGGGATAGTTCAGTTTGGAGGGGCACTGATATTTTCTACATGTGTTTTAGGCATGTTTGTAGGTTTTTATTCCAGGTTTGATCCTGTGAGGCTGTTGATTGAGGGATTGCGTGCAGTTGTCTGTTGCTGCTTTTCTCCAGATGTTTTGTTGCCAGAATGAATAATGCTGCTTCTGTACTGCGTTTGGAGGTGGAAAATAACATACTTGAGGAGAAAATAAATAGCTTCCATTCCTTGAAAAAAGAAAAAAACACATGCAGTAAAAACCCATGAGTTTTACTAAGCAGCATGTGACTGTACCCTCCTGCTCAAACCCAGTGGTTATGTTGATTTGAGCCTCTACTGATTGTATTGGTCGGGCTGTGTGTCTAATTTGATTTCCTGGTCTGTTATGTTTTCCAGAATGCTGCCAGTCCTCCCAGGACCAACTGTCTGTGGACAGTACAGTGTCCCCCGGGGCGTCTCCGGTCCGCAGGGAGCTGGGCAGCGATGTGGACGTGTTTGATGGCACAGACGCCGGGGACGACCATGTCTTGAGCAAGGTAAGCTCCAGAGCATGTAGGGTCTTCACTGCTGGGCAGGGCCTTGATCTGTCACAGTTTCCCTGCTTGGTCCTCATGCGGGTAGCGGAAGAAACAAGGTGGTGAGGAATTTGCATGAGGCGAGATTTTACTGACCTGCTTGTTTGAGCAGGAATGTGTCTCTTCATCGTTGAGCTCATGCGATATAAATTCAGGCCGTCACAATAGCGTTTCCTGGTAGGGCCCTGGGCAAGCTGTGTGACAGTGTCCTCTTTAACAGGAGTCTTTCCTGGAACACGTGAACTACAGGGTTTTCATCCCAGAGCAAACCCCTCTGTGTGTGCGTGTCCTGTGAGCTCCAGATACTGTATCTACACTGTCAGGACTCCCGGGGTAGAATTCCACTCACACGCAGAGACGGAGGTGCGTTCCTGTCTCAGCTCAGCACTGAATCACGCACGTGTCTATCAGGCAGGGAGATTCCTGCAACAGAATGGCTTGGTGCTGCCCTTTAGAAATGAGGCACTGATCTCAACGGGTACCAGGCGAGGGAAGAGTTAAGAACCGTGTGCTATGATCATCATCGTGTTTCCATTTTCGCTCGCTACTTATTAACTGTAATGTTCTCAACCAAACCAACAGTGAGCTCACATCCTGCAAGCTGCTGACAGACACAGAATCAGGCTTGTTAGAAATGTAGACCACACAGCTTCCCCTGAGCTCCACTGGCTGCTGCACTCCGCCACATCCTGTCAGATGAAGCAAATGCCCCTGTTTCTAGCTTGTGGCCGGGTTTAATCCTAACCCTATAGGCGCGTCACAAAATGACGCACACTGTATAAGGCCTATGTATAGGAAATTCATACTTTACTCAACCTGGAGTTATGTTAAAAGCACTTTGTTTGAGTCGGGGAGAACACATCTGTGCATTGCAGAGGTCAACTAGAAGTGGTATAAACAGAAAAGGATTTTCCATATGAATCTAATCCCTGGTTTTCTGTCTCAATAACCTGCTTCTGCCTTTGTTATAATGTGTTGTGTATCTGTAAAGTTTAATACTACCTCATGATCTCAGCTTTGCCTGACCTTTTTAAGCAGATGACCAAAAAAACAAATGCAAGACACCCTGCATACTCTGCAGCCCCACACTCCACACTGTTGAGCAATAGAGGACCCTGGAGAAGCATTGCTTTAACACTGAGCAATAGAGGACCCTGGAGAAGCATTGCTTTAACACTGAGCAATAGAGGACTCTGGAGAAGCATTGCTTTAACACTGAGCAATAGAGGACACTGGAGAAAGCATTGCTTTAACACTGAGCAATAGAGGACCCTGGAGAAAGCATTGCTTTAACACTGAGCAATAGAGGACCCTGGAGAAGCATTGCTTTAACACTGAGCAATAGAGGACCCTGGAGAAAGCATTGCTTTAACACTGAGCAATAGAGGACCCTGGAGAAGCATTGCTTTAACACTGAGCAGTAGAGGACTCTGGAGAAGCATTGCTTTAACACTGAGCAATAGAGGACCCTGGAGAAGCATTGCTTTAACACTGAGCAATAGAGGACCCTGGAGAAGCATTGCTTTAACACTGAGCAATAGAGGACTCTGGAGAAAGCATTGCTTTAACACTGAGCAATAGAGGACCCTGGAGAAGCATTGCTTTAACACTGAGCAATAGAGGACCCTGGAGAAGCATTGCTTTAACACTGAGCAATAGAGGACCCTGGAGAAGCATTGCTTTAACACTGAGCAATAGAGGACCCTGGAGAAGCATTGCTATAACACTGAGCAATAGAGGACCCTGGAGAAGCATTGCTTTAACACTTTGACTGGACATTGGAATACTGTGGATGTGTTGATTTGCAACATGGGCACGGCTTTCCAGTGTTCATGCAGTGGCTGCAGTTTGCTGTGAAATGTTCTGTCTTTCATATGATCTCATTCCGAGTCATGTGCTCTGGACGTGGTCTTTCCATACACTAGTCCTTGTAAAATTTGGCATGATTATTATCTTGAAGCCACTGTATCCATTCGAAACTGCCTGGGGCAAGCTAATGCACTTTAATGAATGGCTGTAGTCTTGTTCCCTTCTAAAATTTCACAATGCATGCATTCTGTGTGTTACATAACATCCTTGGGTAGTGCAGATTACTTCAGCATGTTTTTGTTAGATTAAGATTTAGTAATAGCTGCAGAGTTTGGAGGTGAAAAGCTGAGAGCTGCTGCAATATTTTAACAAACCAACTAAAAGTACTTGAATTACTGTGCTTTAATTGGGTGAGTTCCAGTGCAGTGTCTTGCTAGCCCTTCAGTGCCACTGGCGACTGAACAAACCAGAATTCATTGAACTTCAAAGCTGTGTATTTTGTGTGTTGAACAAGGTCTAGTTTCACAGCCCAGATTTCTCTGGGTTTTTGTTTATTATTATTTTGTCTTCCTGAGCTGTGTGTGTGTGTGTGTGTGTCTGTGTGTGTGTGTGTGTGTGTGTGTGTGTGTGTGTGTGTGTGATCCCCTCTCATGCTGTACTCCTCTCTTCCAGCAGGGGGGTGAGATTCTGACGGGAGACAGCACCAGTGAGGTGTCCCTGTCCTGCTCCTCGACAGACGAGCCCCTGCCCCCAGGCCCGCCCACCTCCACCCCGGAGCGCAGGTGCGAGAGCGAGGAGGAGGAGGAGGACCGGCTCACCGACGTGCCTGTGCGCTCCTCCGTCCTCCGCACCTCTATCCGCTCGCTCTCTCCATTCCGCCGGCACAGCTGGGGCCCCGGCAAGAACGCAGGGGCTGAGAGCGAGATGAACCAGCGCAGGTACGTGTGGCTCCAGAAAAGCAGCCCCCTTGCACTGCCTTTCAGCCTCGGGAAACCGCTTCCTCTCTGCTTTACCCTACATTACCCCACTTGTTGAAACTACAATTCCCAGGAGCCTTGGTTGGGGGAGTGTGTGGCTTAATACAGCAGCTGAGGGAGCAGGGAAGGTTCAGAAATGGAAGTCCCTCGTGTTGAGGGAAAAGAACATGAGTGTGGGAACATCACAGCGGCTGGGAAAGGAGCCAGGAGTGCAAACACTGCTGTTCCAATCTCTGTAGCTCATCCTAATGATACATTACTGATCCTGCTGCAACACACTCTCCATCACATGCAGGCAACATTACATTACAACCAGTTACACTGACTCTACACTGGACAATGACAATCATACGAACTGGCATCCTCGATCTGAATCGAGTGTGTGTGTGTGTGTGTGTGTGTGTGTGTGTGTGTGTGTAACGGTCCAGCTCAATCCATTTCCGTGTGAATCGCTCTGTGCTGATCACCACTGATTTTTGAAGGCTCTCTTCACTCTTCTCTGTAGTAGACGATTGCTCCTGTTTCTGCACAGCACCCCGCACCAAGAGAAGTTGGTCCTTTAACTTTATTCAGTTATTCAGGAAGCAGCTTGTTTTGTCTCTGCTGTAAACAGCTGTTGGTTCCCGTTGGGCAGGGAACTCTTTTAGAGAAGGATGTGAATCCACCCACGCAGTCGGTGGAGCCAGGTCCGATCATTGCTTAACGCCTCGCGTTTCTCATGCTCTCGTCATTCTCTGTTCAAGAGGGAACATAACGTTTTCTTTTATTACTCTGCTAACACCATGATCAATTATTCTTCACTTGAACTTCATGACTGCGTGCCATTGTGAAAGCTGCAGATTAGTACAGATTAATTACTGCAATCAGATTTAGGCTGTTCAGATTTAACCGCAAATTCCAACTGATTTAACAAAGTAACAATATGAAGACGCAGTACATTAAAAAACATGCATGTAGACAGTCGATTTTTAAATCAAGTAATTCAGGACAGGGTTAAAAGATGAATTTCTAGATTTCAAACCCTTAGTAATTCAGGATACATCAGACTGGTATCAGCAGACTAATCCACACTGGTGGAGAATTGCCGCTGACATCGCTGTGTTGTGCATTATGGGGTTCGTGAGTCTGGCGTCACTGTGTTGTGCATTGTGGGGTTCATGAGTCTGGCGTCGCTGTGTTGTGGGGTTCATGAGTCTGGCGTCGCTGTGTTGTGGGGTTCGTGAGTCTGGCATTGCTGTGTTGTGCATTGTGGGGTTCGTGAGTCTGGCGTCGCTGTGTTGTGGGGTTCGTGAGTCTGGCGTCGCTGTGTTGTGGGGTTCCTGAGTCTGGCGTCGCTGTGTTGTGGGGTTCGTGAGTCTGGCATCGCTGTGTTGTGGGGTTCGTGAGTCTGGCATCGCGGTGTTGTGCATTGTGGGGTTCGTGAGTCTGGCATCGCTGTGTTGTGCATTGTGGGGTTCGTGAGTCTGGCGTCGCTGTGTTGTGCATTGTGGGGTTCGTGAGTCTGGCGTCGCTGTGTTGTGCATTGTGGGGGTACATTGCTAATGGCTACAGTGCACTGCATCTTTAAGCATAACCTCTGATCATTCTCTATCATTCATTTTCAGCGTGCAAGTTGGGGGCGATGTTGTAAAGAAGTCACCAATTCATAGGAGAAGGTATTACCAAGATGTTTCCATTTCTACCAAAATAATATTCAACTCCTGAAAGCAAAACATTTCTTAGTGGGGGGAGGAGTTGCTTTTCAGGGAGAATTAATTTCTTGGGAGCCTTGTGGTTGGTCAGGCGCTGTCCTGTGTGAAGTACAGGAAAGGCAATGCAGGCACAAATAGTCAGATTCTAACACCCACAGTCAGGAATGGCAGTTTGGCCTATTGGAAGTGCATAAGGACCCACAAAGAAACCCTATAGAACGCATAGAGATAAATGAAAACACAAATAAATAAATAAGTAAATAGCAAAGTGCTTTTTTTACTGCAGTATTTGAGAGAGGGTGGAAACCAGTCAGAAGTGATTATGATGCGTTACTGACAGTCATGTCTTCATGTCCGTCCCCATACAGGATGTGCTTCTGGTTTCAAATCCCCTCCTAGTGTACATGAAGTAGCCTAAACCTCCCCTAGAATGAGAACCATGTCAAGTTTCAATTGGTCTCTACTATCCATCAATCACTCTGTATTCAGGACAACCCATGAACCCTCCTTCTGCTAACCCTCTCTCTCTCTCTCTCTCTCTCTCTCTCTCTCTCTCTCCCTCTCTCTCTCTCTCTCTCTCTCTCTCTCCACTCTGCCAGTATGAGCTGGTGTCCCTCCGACGCCCTGTTCATTCCTGTCTCCGATGACATTAGTCACAGAAGGTAGGGTGTAATAGAAATAAAGCACTGCCCCCTACCCGGGTTGAGACCCGCGCTGTGTGTGAGCTGACATGTGCGTGCCTCTGCTCCCGTGCTGCTCATTCCAGACCCGCGCTGCACCGTGATGCTCCCGTGTGTGTCAGCTGGCATGTGCATGCCTCTGCTCCCGTGCTGCTCATTCCAGACCCGCGCTGCACCGTGATGCTTCCATGTGTGTGAGCTGGCATGTGCGTGCCTCTGCTCCCGTGCTGCTAATTCGTATGCTTCCCCTTTGTCTTGCAGTCCTTTCCCATCTGCAGAAAAAATTAAAAAGAAACATTAAGAACGTGCCATGCGTATAATAAGTTATGCAAAATATATTTACTGATGCAACTATTTACCTACTGCTGTTAGCAATACACTGTGCAAAATACATCAGTGATTTACCAGGCTTGTGCAGAGTTTTGTTTTGCTTTTAGTCAAACTCTACCGCAGCCTTTCAGAAGACCTGTTAGAATGCCTTGCTTATCTGATTTGGTCTAGCTTGAGGGTTTGAAGTCAGTAAAAAGGAAGTATTGTTGCTCCTGCAATCATTCTGCTGTGACAGAAAGACGGAGATCACACACAGTTTGTTTCCATGGCGAGGGATGGGTGCAGGGTTTTAACAAGATGAAGTGAGCATTTTTTGGAATTCTAAAATGACCCACATACACATCTATGTTACTCAGGATGACACAAGGTGAGTTTTTAATAGTATTAATGTTACAATTTAATAATATCGGGACTTTTTTTAGACACTGAAAGTAAGCCTGTGGTCCCTCAAAGGACCTGCATATAAATGTTTATTATTTAATATTTCTTCAGCTGGCTTCCTGCAGTCAATTGGAAATTATAGAGCTGCTTTGCTGGGTAACTGCTGCCCTTTTCAGGCACTTCTTCACATTGGTCTCTCGCTGCTGCTGCTCCGGCCCCGGGCTCAGCAGTGCATCTCCCTGGCTGTGCACGGCTGCTTCTGATGGGCTGTGCTCGGCTGCTTCTGAGGGGCTGTGCACGGCTGCCTCTGAGGGGCTGTGCACGGCTGCCTCTGAGGGGCTGTGCGCGGCTGCTTCTGAGGGGCTGTGCACGGCTGCCTCTGAGGGGCTGTGCGCGGCTGCTTCTGAGGGGCTGTGCACGGCTGCCTCTGAGGGGCTGTGCACGGCTGCCTCTGAGGGGCTGTGCACGGCTGCCTCTGAGGGGCTGTGCACGGCTGCCTCTGAGGGGCTGTGCTCGGCTGCCTCTGAGGGGCTGTGCACGGCTGCCTCTGAGGGGCTGTGCACGGCTGCCTCTGAGGGGCTGTGCACGGCTGCCTCTGAGGGGCTGTGCTCGGCTGCCTCTGAGGGGCTGTGCACGGCTGCCTCTGAGGGGCTGTGCACGGCTGCCTCTGAGGGGCTGTGCACGGCTGCTAGCTCTGTCGTCGGTCCCAGCACACACTGGTTGTTGTTGGTTGTTTAATTGTTTTGTTTTTGTTGAAATTTGTCTGTTTTTAAGGCTGTTGAGATGGCCTCTTCCACACTGAGACACGCACGCACACACCCCCCTCTGTCTCTCTCACACACTTCCATCCCCTTGCCCTCACACTCGGCCCCTGAGTTTCGACGGCTCTCTCACACACTTCCATCCTCTTGCCTTCACACTCGTCCCCTGAGTTTCGACGGCTCTCTCACACACTTCCATCCCCTTGCCTTCACACTCGTCCCCTGAGTTTCGACGGCTCTCTCACACACTTCCATCCCCTTGCCCTCACACTCGTCCCCTGAGTTTCAACGGCTCTGTGTGGAATAAGAAGCCTGACGCTCTGGCACGGGATTGCTGGTGCATGGGTGCAAAGTCTTGGTTTTGTCTTTGTGTGTGTGTGTGCGTGTTTATCATGTAATAATCATTTGTTTTCTTTTGTGGATTCCCAATGTGAAGACCCTTAAGTTGTCACTCTGTGCTGCAAGCTTTCCACAGTAGTAGAAAAGATGATCGAATACATTTCAGTGTTTCTGCACGAAGCCCAGTGCAGCTGACCGATGTTTTAAACCCACCTTTTCCATGCTTTTAGACAACATTGGAAAGCATTTTCAGTATTCATCTTCTTAAAGGAAACTTTCATGCAAGTCCCCATACTGTACTCTTGATTTGTAAGTGGTAAAGCCAGTGTAGTAGATAGATGTCTAGTTAGACGAGACAGCAGTGATAGCATGCCTAGGGCTTTGCCCCAAGCCTGCACTGATGTGTCTGCTGCATTGCTGCACCTTTTCTCTCTGCTTGTGTTTCCCACGTTCTTAATCGTTGCTGGTGTTGGTTTGGGTTCAGTTACAGTCTGGAGGGTCTGGCGGCGGAGAGTGAGCCGGGGAAGAACTCCCCAACACTGGGAAGGGTCCCCCGCAGTGCCCCCCTAGTGGAGAGCGAGGAGAGGGGCTCCCTGGTGTCTCTGACTGAGGAGGAACAAGAGTCTGACCTGGGGGACAGCAGCAGCTTTGACAGCCAGGTCATTATCATTACAATGCACATCAGAATTAATGACAAGGAAAATCTAAACTAAAGATTAAGACTGACAGGTATATTTATTAATGTCTGCATTTATTTGTTTTCCCCAGAAATCCGATCGCCGTCCTCCACTGGTGTGCAGTTACTCTGCTTCTCACCCTCTCACTAAATCTGTGTCTCTGCTGACCATCAACCAGTCTGGACTGGACAGTGAGTATCCCCACACACACAGGGATCGGGAGAGGGGCTCTGCAGGGTTAGCAAGCCCTTCACCGCCGCTGATGCACACACAGGGATCGGGAGAGGGGCTCTGCAGGGTTAGCAAGCCCTTCACCACCGCTGATGCACACACAGGGATCGGGAGAGGGGCTCTGCAGGGTTAGCAAGCCCTTCACCACCGCTGATGCACACACAGGGATCGGGAGAGGGGCTCTGCAGGGTTAGCAGGCTGTTAGGTAACAGGCAGAAGCACAAGTCTTGCAGAAGGTTAGGGAATTAACAGGTTAGCTGTGTGCTTGTTTCTGAAGCTGCAGAAGTTGGTGGTTGTTTATTTCCCCTGTCCACTGTCTGTATTACTTTTGATCTTCTTATGGGAGGTGTTTGTGTTTTGCGCTTGTGCCACGAAGGGGCTACAGGCTTTCTTTTTGTTTTCTCTGATGGACGGAGTTCCACGTTCCAATCATTTAATCTTTAAACAGAGGCCCTGAAACAGTGCTGTAAAATGGGAGTCTTCCCGAAATGAACCCTTTAGGGTTTGAAATGGAGGCTTTCACAAGTACCTGCTGCAAACCTCAATGCACATGTTGCTGTGCCTGGCCAGTGTCAGCTTTACTTTTATTTTATGAAGCTGTTGTGTTTGTTCCCCCGGCTTGCATGCTGTTGTAAAGCAATCTCGTGATGACAAGAACGTTACTTTAGGGCAGCTTACCTGAACCTGCTCTCGCACTGAAGTCGATGACCTCGTAGAGGCAACACAACTCCACACACACGAGGTGTGATGGAGCGGGTCTGTGGAGCAGGGCACACAAACTCTTGTTAGCAGCTCGTTGGAGTTACTCCACATTTCTAGTGTTAAAGGGTTAAGTCAGGCAGTCTAGTTCACTGTAGTGGGGGCACATGCAGCGAGGTGTGGATTGCTAGCACCATGTCCTTGTTCTGTTTTAACGAGTCCATGCTCTGATTTCTTTGTGCTCTTTACCGGAAACCCCAGCCCAGGGACGGACTCGACCAAAGAGACGAATCTCCTTCTCCTTCAACATCTCTCCGCTCCTCCCCAAATCTAAAACTGTCTTTTCAATTGGCTCTTCATCCAGTGATGAGGAGGAGCCAGGCAGTAAGTAAACACACATGCATGCACGCGCGCGCACACACAGAGTGACCCACGAACGCACAGACTAACACACACACACACAGTGACGCACAGACTAACACATGTGCACAGACAGACACACATAGTGACCCACAAACGCACAGACTAACACGTGCGCACAGACACACACACACACAGTGACCCACGAACGCACAGACTAACACACACACACACACAGTGACCCACGAACGCACAGACTGACACACACACACACACAGTGACGCACAGACTAACATGTGCGCACAGACAGGCACACACACACATAAAAAACCCTGCTTGATGTAATGTGCTTCTGTTATTGACCAATCCAAATTCACCCTTGAATGAAGTAAACATTCCTAAAGCACTAATTCGAATGCCAGTGTATGTGCATGTCATGTCATGTCATGTCATGTCTCCACTAATAGTGTTTTGGGTTAATGCTGTACTGTAACATGCGATGGATTTCATTGTAGTGGGCAGTGGCAGTCCACACACACAGACTAAGAATTTAAATAAGGCCAAAAAACAGGGCTTTTTGATATTTTGACAACTGGGATTTTCTTAAATGTTATATTCCTTTCTGCACTAATAACAGCCTTTTCTTCATTTTCAGTTTATTTTCTTTGTATAAATTGAAGATGTGTTTTGTTCTCAAGAAGCCAGACTGCATGATTTTAGCCAGATCACAGTGGCCTGCTGTAGTGCGCAGATTCACACCACACAGACTCCTCTTTTGAAACGAACAGTTTCCTGGTGATTTATTTAAAAACGTCTTGTGGTTAGAACAAGTGTGCACACTTTCTCAAAACACTAAGCTTGTTTGTAGACCCTGTTCCTCATATGTACCCTGTACTTAATGAATGCATAACGTGGGGTGTCCAGTCACAAATGGATCCTATTGCTTTAATGACAGCGATGGTGCTTGGAGGACTGTTTTTGTTTTTGCTGCTTTCAGTACATTGCTTTACATGGTCACTCCTGTCTGCAAGCCAAAGAATGAGCCTTCCCCAGCAGCTTCCTGTGCCTCTGTGCAGCAGTGAGACTGAGCTTCACTCTCTCAGCATGTATGCGGTGACAGCTTGTCATCAATGAAGTGGTTTAAGAGATGGATTTTAGCTTGATTGCCATTGTGTCCTGGGGAACTTGCAGCACTATTGCAAACTGGCACAATCTCTCAGTCACACACTCACACACTTGGTCACTTTGCTTGCTTAAAGAAGCCTGTGTTTGTTCTGTCTGTCTGGTTCTCGCTGCAATAGAAGAGAGACTCGCAGCTGCAGTGGTTAGCAGCTGAACAGAGCTCAGGTTGTTGGTGGTTCAGAGATCGAAGTTGTTGCTTTTTTGTTTTAGTTGTTTTGTTCTTGGCAATTTAATGATAAGAACTAAAATACATTTAGCAACTAAAATACATTTAGCACTGTGGTAACAGTGCAAGAAACCTGTCTTATTATTATTATTATTATTATTATTATTATTATTATTATTATTATTATTATTATTATTATTATTTAAATCTTTCAATAAAAGAGCAGTGAATTGACACTTTCTACTCGGAGCTGACTCTTTCAATGCTCATAGAGGTTCTCTAGTTGTACTCAGAGAGAGCCGACTCTTTCATTGATCATAGAGGTTCTCTAGTTGTACTCAGAGCTGGCTCTTTCAATACTCATAGAGGTTCTCTAGTTGTACTCAGAGCTGGCTCTTTCAATACTCATAGAGGTTCTCTAGTTGTACTCAGAGCTGACTCTTTCAATACTCATAGAGGTTCTCTAGTTGTACTCAGAGCTGGCTCTTTCAATGCTCATAGAGTTGTACTCCTGAAAGACTGAGTGGAGTGAGTGGTACAGTGGAGAAGGGCAGCATTGACCAGGCAGACCAGGGCTCTGACCCTTACCTGTCAACCCTCGCTTATCGAGAGGCTGTTGGGAAGTTCAGGCAGCACTGAGTGCTGTTGAATAATCTACAGCCTGTCTCTTTAAAAAGGATAGAAGTATAACGAGACCTTGACAACAATCCAGTCCTACATCTGGAATATCCATGCATTGTGTCTGGCCCAGCCCCTGTGTGAATGCAGGGTTCATTTGAAGGGGATTGCTTGTGCTCTGTAGCTGTGCTTTAGAGCACATATATCTATGCATTGTGTCTGGCCCAGCCCCTGTGTGAATGCAGGGTTCATTTGAAGGGGATTGCTTGTGCTCTGTAGAGCACACATCCACAGCAGCACCAGCTGCGCCTCTGGTTGCTGCTGTTTTGTTTTTACTTGGTTACTGTGAAAATTTATAAAGTCGAGTTCCACGAGCCTTTGTCCCTGCAGGCTACATTGTGACTCCTTCAACACCGCAGAGCTGTCGTGTGTACAGATCTAGGAATGATAAGCACTCACAACAGCATTCAGTAAACACATGTGATATGCTAATCTGTTAATACCCTGAAAATGTTCAATAAGCTGTACCAGGTTCGTCTTTCTGTCAAGTATGAAGAGAAGGTGGGGGTTTTCAAAGCAGTTCCTCAGTCACTTCCACGCTGCACACTCTTTGCAGTTTGCTGTTAAATGTGAGAATGCAGTCCTCTTCTCGTAAGAAGGTTGTGTGAGTGACAAACAGACGCACGCGAGTGATGTGGGGCACAGGAATACCCTGCTTGATTAGTCACATGGGGGTGAAACTGCAATGCCATTTTCACACTGACTCGCTGGCAATGTAGGTTTTCTGTTCCCATAGAGCAGAAATGACTTGCCTCTTCCTGGTTTGAATGAAGATGTGTCCCCCTAATAAGACCTTTCCATGTGTCCCTGCTTCGAATCCCAGATTCCCATTGTTCTGTATAGAATGCTTCATGTGTCCCTGCCTCTAATCCCAGATTCCCATTGTTCTGTATAGAATGCTCCATGTGTCCCTGCCTCTAGTGCTGTTCTGTGTTCCTGAGAGTCGACTAACACTGCTCTCCTCCTCCAGGTTCGAGAGGCTCCAGCAGCACCTCCAGCTCCCTCGCACACAGGTAAGACCCTCCACAGGAACCAGCTGTGTCCAGCGCTGTGCAGCATGCCTGCCGTGAGGAGCACAGGTGGGGTTTGCGTAGTGTAGAGCCCCACACAGTATAGCCGTATATTGGGGGCTTTTATGTTCAGAGTTTAGAAAGGTCTTTTGATTTCTTTCTTGTTTTTCCATTTGAAGCATCTGTGAAGAGGACCTCCCCCCCAGCCCCTTGAGAAAAGACTCGGATAGTAAGAGTGGAACGAAAGTCAGTCGCACCTTGAGCTTCCTCAAGAGCAAGATGTACAACAGCAAGAAGAGCAGGGTGAGTGTGAGGAGCTGCAGCCAGGCAGGGCCTTGCAGCGGAGCTGCCGTTAGCCGCTGTGTCGCTGAGTGCTTACAAATATGCACTGCTTTCCAGTACATGCTCCTCAGCTTCACAGTACTTCAAAAGAAGCTGCACACACTTTGTGTAAATGGAAGTTGAGGACATTGCTTGCCGTATGAAGACGTTATCTGCGCAGAGCCCACATGGTAGATAGAGTGCAAACACAGAGCTGATCTGAGGGGAAGTGCAACAGGATGATCTGTCTTGCTGTGCACTTGGCTTCCTGTGGCTGTTTGCTTAAAGGGCCAGCGTTTCTAGGTATTAGAGAATATATAGTCTGTGTGCTTGTGGTTATAGGGCTCTGGGTGTGGGTTGTGCTAGTGGTTATGAATCAACATGTTGCTGGTACGTTTTCTTTTAGCTTGTTTTGTGTAGTACTTTTTAAAATTACGAAAGAAATACATAATAGTAAAAGCCTCACTTGGGCACACTGTGTCTTTAAGACCGACTGCGAACGATTGAGAAAGGGGGGAGAGAGAGAGAGAAGCAAACACAGCAACCCCTATATCTCGTCCCTAACTTCCTCTGCTGGTTTCGCCCGTCATGGGAACTCGTATTTCATTGTGTAGCTGCAGCAGGTAGAGGTCTGGCTTTACACCAGCAGCCTTGCCAGTTATGTTGTGGGAGAAGTTTTACAGTGTGCAGTCCCGGACAGTGAAGCTGATGGGAGTCCGCACTGTGGAGGTGGGGTGTGTGTGTGTGTGTGTTTTTGTCTGTTTTGTGTTTTTGTCTGTGTGTGTGTCTTGTGTGCGTCTTTTGTCTGTGTGTGTGTGTGTGTGTCTTTTGTCTGTGTGTGTCTTTTGTCTGTTTGTGTGTGTGTCTTGTCTGTTTGTGTGTGTCTTTTGTCTGTTTGTTTGTGTGTGTGTCTTGTCTGTTTGTTTGTGTGTGTGTCTTGTCTGTTTGTGTGTGTGTCTTGTGTGTGTGTGTGTGTGTCTTGTCTGTTTGTGTGTCTTGTCTGTTTGTGTGTGTGTGTGTCTTGTCTGTTTGTGTGTGTGTGTCTTGTCTGTTTGTGTGTGTGTGTCTTGTCTGTTTGTGTGTGTGTGTCTTGTCTGTTTGTGTGTGTGTGTGTCTTGTGTGTTGCTCAAGTCCTTGTGTTTTTCAAAAGGCCCTTTTCTTTTGAGTAGTTCTGTTTAACGAGCCTGGCTCACCTACCCTGGCAGGCCTTCAGTTTCCTGTTTATAGGAGAAGTGAAGCCAGTTCAGGCTCTTTCTTTGCACACAGCTGTGTAGTTGGTCTGTGCCATACTAAATAAACTGTACAGCTACAGCCAAAAGCTTTGCATCGCCCTGTGGAATGAACTCATTTTGTTTCATAAAGTTGATTGAAACCCGGTGAATATTGTTATGTTAACATATTGAATTGCATACGTCTTTGTAGCTTTCCATATACTTTGCGAAAAGCTGACAAATTGAAAAATGTGACATTTTGAAATCTAACATGAAATACTGTACTACTATTATGGCTTCCGGTAGACTTTTGCGATATCATTTAGTAGTTTCTTTGATTTACATAATGTTAAATTATGTTCATATAGGTGATGCTAAACTTTTGGGCATGGCTGTACAATGGAAAACAATAGAGGATTCACTTGACTTGGGATGTGACAATAGAACAGTCCAGCATAAACGTTGAAGAAGAGCCTTGCAACTGTTTGTATTTTATTTTTCTAATTGTTTTTTAAATTCTTTCGTGGAACAGGAAAAGGATAAAGAGAAGACGAAAGAGAAGGACTGCAAAGAGAGAGACAAAGACAAGAAAGCCCTGAATGGACACATGTTCAGCATTGCAGCCTCTGGCCCCTCTGCCCAGTGCTACCAGTGCAGTAAAGCAGTAAACGCCAAGGAAGCCTACCTGTGCACCAGTGAGTACTGCAGCATGCTGCCAGGGTGGGCACTGGGAGAGTCACAGTCCCGTAGAGTTTCATTCACACGCTGCTTGGTGTTGCTGTTTGGAAATGCAGACAAGGCAACTTCCCTTTTGCATTCCTACGCGAGAGTTCGGCTGGCTTCCCAACAGTGTAGCAATTTAAAAGAATTCAAAAAATAATAACCCGAGGTAATGCAACACCACCCCTACCAAGACACAGGAGAAATGAACAGAACGCAGGTAAAGTGCTGATTCAGAGCTGCGTGCTGATAACGGGGGATGCATTGAGCAGAAGGGTATGTTTTTATACAGGATTGGTTTCACAACTTCAGCTGAACATGTGACAGATCATTGCCTCAGGTTTGCATCACAGTGAATGGTGGTTTCAGAAGTCCATCGCATTGTACCACTGGTGTGCACGTTGGGTTAGGAGCAGCTGTGCCAGCTGACAGTAAAGACGTGCCTCAGGTCTGCACCGGTGCTCTGTTCTGGAGTAGAGATACACAGGGGTGTCATCACAACAGGATGTCACACCCACCCCTGAGCTTCCTGTCACAGGCTCCTGTGGGAGGGGCAGCAATGTTGCAAAGATCAGCAGGTGCACAGTTGCCTACTTAGACAGACACAGGTCAAATGCTAAATGTTTAAGATCACCTATGAAGGTATTGGAGAAAAAAGAGAGTGTATAAATTTGCAAGGAGCTGAATTTGCAATGGCAATTACAGATGAGGGTCTGCTCTGCTGTAGCTGATTTAGATTACTACCTCGCAGTTGTTGTGGATAGTACTGAAAGGTGCTGGAGGAGGAGCCGTGAAACATTTTAAACATTGATTTTACAAATAACGCCCAGGATGCTGTCTGATTTTACACTTTGTGAGGGAGTGCCTGGAGGATAGGCAGAAACTAAATCATGTAATTGGTACCTTTTTAAATTAGAAAGCATTGTGATGCCAGACTGGCTATAGACCTGTCCTTGTCTGGTTCATGTCTGCTCAGAGTGAGTGTGGAGAGTCCCAGCCTGGCTCGTGTCTGCTCAGAGTGAGTGTGGAGAGTCCCAGCCTGGCTCGTGTCTGCTCAGAGTGAGTGTGGAGAGTCCCAGCCTGGCTCGTGTCTGCTCAGAGTGAGTGTGGAGAGTCCCAGCCTGGCTCGTGTCTGCTCAGAGTGAGTGTGGAGAGTCCCAGCCTGGCTCGTGTCTGCTCAGAGTGAGTGTGGAGAGTCCCAGCCTGGCTCGTGTCTGCTCAGAGTGAGTGTGGAGAGTCCCAGCCTGGCTCGTGTCTGCTCAGAGTGAGTGTGGAGAGTCCCAGCCTGGCTCGTGTCTGCTCAGAGTGAGTGTGGAGAGTCCCAGCCTGGCTCGTGTCTGCTCAGAGTGAGTGTGGAGAGTCCCTATTTTGTACAGTATTCAGTGTTTAAACACCCGTCCAGCTGATCTGTTTTAAATAACCTGTTGCATCACCCTGTGTCCACCAAGCTGCTCCACTCTTTTTTTCTAGTTTATTTAATTTTCCTTCAGTCTTCAGTGAAAGGGGCCCACTTTTCCACTGGCCACACAATCCGATTTCTCTTCTCGTCTCTCTGACGCACGCAGTGTGCTGCGAGTGGAAAAGCAGTGACACAGACCCACGCCCCTTTCTTAAATACAGCAGCCCCCCTTTGTGTAAGAAAGGGGCTTATTATCAGATACATGACTCAATCAAAATGAACTGCATTCTTCAGGATTCACACAAATATTCTGCTGAAGAGTGAAGTGAGGACTGCTCCCAAATGCATCAGTACATTTTGCTATATTCAGTTACATGTGTATTGTGATGATGCACACAGATTATTCAGCACAGGGTCTTTGCAGTCTCGGAGGGTGGGAGTTCTGTTTCATGTGCCCTTCAAAGCCCTTGATAGCAGA
Organism: Acipenser oxyrinchus oxyrinchus; assembly: GCA_030684275.1. Taxonomy (NCBI): domain Eukaryota; kingdom Metazoa; phylum Chordata; class Actinopteri; order Acipenseriformes; family Acipenseridae; genus Acipenser; species Acipenser oxyrinchus. The sequence goes on along the minus strand of CM060271.1, from coordinate 17,962,228 downwards.
CAGATCCAGGTTCATTGTGACACGCTGTTCTCTGCGAAGCCTCCGGAGCTGCAGTCTCCCGTGTTGTCACTCAAGCTAATGCACTCTGATCTGGGAGCTTGTTTTTTTATATATATTTTTCTTCTGTTTTGGAGGAGTTTCCATAGTGGCACTACAGTGTCAGTGACCTCGCCACCCACCTCAATGTGGATCTGCTTTCTCGTTTTGCCCACAAGGTAAATGAGGGAGGAAAAATGAAAAGGGCTTCATTGAATATAAAGATGCATGCAGCTAGGCCCGGCTATGTTTGGAGGGGTAGCTCTATATATAAAGTGCAGGTCTATTTTGGAAACTGGGCTGGAGTACAAAGGAGGCGAGTGCGAGAGAAATAGAAATGAGGTGCTGTTAGCTGTGGCTTTACTTTCCAAATAAAAGCATGTGGACGGATTCCAGCAGAAAAAAACCACACACTTGTTTGAGAGGTGAAGGGAAGGGAGGTGTGGAGTACTGGCACTGTAATTTAGGGTTGGGCCCCTGCCTAGAATAGCCCTTTTTAAACTACAGCTGAAAGTTGAAAACTTGAATCCCCATGTATGCTGTATGGATATGAGCGCTGGTAGGTGCCCCCACACTCGGTGCAGCTGACAGTGTACAGGGGAGTGTGTGACTGCTGTCTGCTCACTAAGCCGCACTGCTCCCTGGAATCCCAGCGCTCTGAAGGAATGCTTTGAAAGTCACTCCGTTCCCTCCGTGCTTTCTGCAGTACAGGACTGGCTGCCTGTATCCTTGTAATGCGGAGAAGGAGGAAATGGTTTAGTTTGGAGAGCAGCCAAGCATTCATGTAAAACCCATTCCCCCCCCCCCCCAAAAGGGTAGAGGAGGAGGGGAAGTGAGAGTGTGGAACCAATGGAAATCCTTGCTGTGTGCAGGGTCAGAGCTGAGCGTGCATGCGTGCCTGTGCGTGTGTGTGTGTGGTAAGGTAGCTCACCGTCTGTGTTTATGTATGCCGAGTTAGAGAATAGCTCCTTGTTTAAAGGTATGCTCCAGTTTGCAGTAAAGCAAGTTAAAACAAGTTTGCGCATTTTAAGAGTAACCTACATGATCCACGTTGTCTCGGTTTGCTTAGGTGGTTGTTTCTTTGGGTAATACAAATAGAACAGAAAAGAAAAGAGACCTGCATGTACTGGTTTTGAAAGGCGTTTCTGCTGCTCCAGACCCTCGCAGCCCTATGGAAATGTAGCTGTGTGCTGCAGAGTGCAGTGCACAAGGGCTCTGTCGCTTTAACTGGGCGTGTCTGTTCAGAGATGTTCTGTATACAGTAAGTGAGGCTGAGTGATTTTGTTTTGGTCGAAGGTAAATCACACAGGAGAGCCTCTGAAAGGTGAGTAAGACTATGAGACTGAAGGCATTGGTTTGAGAAGTGTACTTGCTAGAACCAAAGTAATTGTATTTATCTTGCTCTTAATTGTATTATTACTTGTACTGTGATTCTTGAAATGTATTTTTGTTTACGACTGTAAGTTGCCCTGGATAAGGGTGTCTGCTAAGAAATAAATAAACAGCAAGATGCAGAATAGGTAATAGACTGTATCAAATACAATAGCAACTCTATGAAGTTACTATATTGAAACCAAAACAACAGCATAGTTTTAACGGCTTGTTGCGGAAATTGTGGGTGGGCCAGGTTAATGACACTTTGTTGTGCTTTGCAACACTATATCACTTGTGGAGGTTTCAATTGTTACATTTGATCAAGTGGGCCATTTGCATTGCTTTGATTCAGTTTGTTTATTACCTACCAATCTGTTGATGCAGCACAGTGCTTCATTCTTAATGTTTGAGGTACTGAGTTTAGATCAGCAAAAGTGCTGCTAAATACCATTGAGGATGATGATGATGATGGAGGAGGATGAGGATGAGGATGATGGAGGAGGGTGATGATGATGGAGGAGGGTGATGATGATGGAGGAGGGTGATGATGATGGAGGAGGAGGGTGATGATGGAGGATGATGATGGAGGAGGATGATGATGGGTAACACTAAAGCTAATTGGAATAGGGATCTGATAGAAGGAAACAGCTGTTTGGATTGCTGCTGTAACTCCACCCTGTTTTGTTTCAACACCATATTATGCAAAGCACCACCATGTTGGGTGCAATGGCTTACACTGCTGTCACAGCTCAACAGGGGGGAGCTGACCATGCATCTCATTGGAGTAAATGTTCGGAAGTCACTTTCGACCTTTACGGCCAGCAGGCTGTCTGATATATAAATAGGCTTATTGATGTTTGTTGATGTACAGCATTTCCTTAATAAAAGAGTGTTGATCATGTGATTTGCTGTCTCCTGGAACTGTGTTTTGGGGATATTGATCTTACTGAGGTTTTGCTGGTTAAACAAATGTAAGAAAATAAGTGGATGATTTTGAATGCATGTGTCACAGTTAAGACTGAAAGGCTCGCTATTTTCTCTTGCCAGGTTTGCACTGTGCAATGTATCAAAAAAAAAATAGAAAAAAAGTTTTCTATTTGACTTCGTAAGCTTGACCTTGTATTTCTATAGATGCTAATTAGGGGTAGTTGAGTCCTGGTCTGGGGTGGTTTGGCATATCCTTTGCCTTTTTTTGTCTTTTCATTTGAAATTGGAATCCTGGTTTTTCCCTTCCCAGTTGTACTGGCTCTCCAGGTGAAGTGCTCCTCCTCACAGTGCACAGGGAAAGTGGACTGATGTGAACCCTGCAGTTACTGGTCTTCTCATTTTCAGTCTCGGTTCTTCCTGTTTATTTGCTCTGTATGTTCAGGCAGGGCTGTGGTGCTGCAGCGTGCTGTGCTGCATGTATGTTCAGGCAGGGCTGTGGTGCTGCAGCGTGCTGTGCTGCATGTATGTTCAGGCAGGGCTGTGGTGCTGCAGCGTGCTGTGCTGCATGTATGTTCAGGCAGGGCTGTGGTGCTGCAGCGTGCTGTGCTGCATGTATGTTCAGGCAGGGCTGTGGTGCTGCAGCGTGCTGTGCTGCATGTATGTTCAGGCAGGGCTGTGGTGCTGCAGCGCGCTGTGCTGCATGTATGTTCAGGCAGGGCTGTGGTGCTGCAGTGCGCTGCTGCGTGTTTATTCACACTGTGTGTCTGCTTTGTCCTCTCCTCTTCAGGTTGCAGTGCATGTGTTCACAAGGGGTGCAGAGACAGCCTTCCTGCCTGTGCCAAGGTCAAAATGAAGGTAAGGACTTTTAATTAGTGGAGCGCAGGAATCATTTGAGCCTGTGTGAAGTTCATTGGGTGTGTTTTTTACAGCACGCTGCTGCTTTCATGATGCGTCTTTGTTTTTGTTTTGTTTGGATGTTCTTGAGGGGGGGGGGGGTAAAGCAAGCAGAGCACACCAGTTTTGTCAACTGCTTATTTTGTTTCTTGTTCTTGAAACAGTGTCACTCAGTGTCATATTAAATAGAGTTATGTGGTTATTGCTGGGATGGGATTGTGGGAACATTTAATTTTCAAGTTTAACATGTAATTTATTTTTCGATTTCACAGCAACAAAAACATCAGTTTGCAGTACCTGACAGCATCTCCTTCCAGCCAGTCACAATGAGGACTAGGTGTAAGTATTTCAAATGCTCTTCTTTGCCATCGTTGGATTGTGCTGTTCAGTATATTACCTCCCTCTCCTCCCTGCTTTGTCTCTTTTATCTCCTGTTAAAGGGAAATCTGATTCCATTCAATACATAATCAATGTAACTTTGTACAATATTTTCTCCACTTCAGAAACCCTGCTTTTGACTTCACTCATTGACTGTTTTTTCATATTGTGTTGTCCAGCCACCCTCCCCAAAGAGCGCCCTCGCTCGGCTGTCCTGATGCACGATGACAACGCCACCTCCTTGTCCTTCAGCAGGAGACACACGGGAATCGCTGCCTTCAACACCAGCAACCTCGCCAAGAGCATCTCCATCAGCAACATTGCCATGTGGGTGGCTGGGGCTGGGGCTGGGGATGGGGGTGGGGGTGGATAGAAGAGGCAGGCATGACTCTTCTCTCCTTTGCTACTCTGGGGAAGTGAAGATGAGGTGGAACTGTGACCAAGCATTCTTATTTGCAAATAAGCCTTGCAGGGAGATGGGGAAGTGAATAGATTCTAAGGGTGACTGCAAAGAGAATGTTAGTCAGGCATCTGAACTGCATGGGAATCAAACTAGTGTCCCCACAAGGGGGAACCACCAGCATGTGCGATGATGAAGACGTCCCAGAATGCCGTTCTGAACTGTCTACCGATGGTCTTATTCACCCTGTTCACTTCGAATGTGATCGTGCCGCCTTGTTGAAGCTGAGGTCCGTGCAGTTTTCTAATTGCATGTTTCTCAATCTCTCTTCTGTTCAGCCCCATGTTTGATGAGGTCCCGCTGAGAGGGTTGAGGTACCTGTCTCAGTCCACCGACTCGCTGCACAAACCCAACAAGGTCAATGAGTCGACAGAGTCTCTGACTGACGAGGGTAAGGAGAGGGTTCATGTACTGCTTCACCTGCTTCCAATGGCATGTTTGGAGGATTGTACAGCAGAGAGGCTCCTACTGTTGAGTTTAATGAGAAGAATGGAGGAACAGCCTGCTGCTTCACAATAACACTGAGCACCACAGTTCCTCTTCCTATTCTTCACATTGCTTTTAGGAACTGCAGCTCAGTGGTGGAATTAAGACAATAAATTTATATACCGTAAAACTTCAAATAATTGCCGGGTCTCAAATAATCGCCTGTCTCCAATACGCTCCGGGTCTCCTGGCAAATATTGTAAATAAACGCCAGAGGCATTTAATTGAAGTTTTACGGTATGGCAGTGTGTTTTTTTTATTATTTAAATAAAAGTTGGTGCCGTTCAGTAAACTAATTTACATTTTCAATAGAAATTCAATAAACCTTATTCATTTTGTTGCAATACGTAATGAAAGCACGTTGGCAAGTCCTGAATTGCCATTCAGGGGGTAACTGGTGATGGTCAAGCTGTCGTGTGTGCTGCAGGAACAGAGATGATGGACAGTCAGCTGATGGGGGAGTTTGAGGCGGATGTCCGGGAGCTGGAGGCTGACTCCTGGAGCCTGACTGTGGACAAGAAGCTGGCGAAGCAGCTCAAGAAGGACATGATCAAACGGCAGGACGTCATCTACGGTACTGGCTTTGTGTTTTTATAATGAGGGAGTGAAGAAGTGCCTGGGTCCTTTTATTTAGTGTTCTTATTATTAGGGCTTATTTTTAACAATGCAGACAGTTCGCTCGGGCGCCAGCTTCATTTTCTAAGCTGTGACTGATTATTTGAGATTCGTTTTATTCCCCTTGTGCCATGGTCCAGCTCCTTTTGGAGTAAACCAAAGACAAACCACTTTCTACATCAAATTAATAGGCATTCTTGGACCTGTGATATATAAATGCAGGATTGATTCAAGGTGCTGTCTCTGCTCACAGATCTTTTGATGTAAATGCAGGATTGATTCAAGGTGCTGTCTCTGCTCACAGATCTTGTGATGTAAATGCAGGAATGATTCAAGGTGCTGTCTCTGCTCACAGATCTCATGATGTAAATGCAGGAATGATTCAAGGTGCTGTCTCTGCTCACAGATCTCATGATGTAAATGCAGGAATGATTCAAGGTGCTGTTGCTCTCCTCCCCTCCTGCAGAGCTGATGCAGACGGAGATGCACCACGTGCGCACTCTGAAGATCATGGCTGATGTGTACAGCAAGGGGCTGCTGAAGGAGCTGCAGATGGAAGCACAGACCGTGGAGCGGATATTCCCTGTGCTCGACGACCTCCTGGACTTACATACACAGCTCTTCAGCAGCCTTCTGGAGAGGAAGAAAGAGTCTCGAGAGGAGTTGGGGGCCGAGGGCAGGGAAGGGGGCTTCGTCATCCGGAGGATTGGAGACATCCTTGTCAGCCAGGTGAGGCTGCAGTGCAGGCAGAGCAGCCAGGCGAGGCTGCAGTGCAGGCAGAGCAGCCAGGCGAGGCTGCAGTGCAGGCAGAGCAGCCAGGCGAGGCTGCAGTGCAGGCAGAGCAGCCAGGCGAGGCTGCAGTGCAGGCAGAGCAGCCAGGCGAGGCTGCAGTGCAGGCAGAGCAGCCAGGTGAGGCTGCAGTGCAGGCAGAGCAGCCAGGCGAGGCTGCAGTGCAGGCAGAGCAGCCAGGTGAGGCTGCAGTGCAGGCAGAGCAGCCAGGTGAGGCTGCAGTGCAGGCAGAGCAGCCAGGCGAGGCTGCAGTGCAGGCAGAGCAGCCAGGTGAGGCTGCAGTGCAGGCAGAGCAGCCAGGTGAGGCTGCAGTGCAGGCAGAGCAGCCAGGTGAGGCTGCAGTGCAGGCAGAGCAGCCAGGTGAGGCTGCAGTGCAGGCAGAGCAGCCAGGTGAGGCTGCAGTGCAGGCAGAGCAGCCAGGTGAGGCTGCAGTGCAGGCAGAGCATACTGGAGAAACAAGTGGGTCTGCTTTCCAGTCGTGGGGCCTCTTCACGTTGCTGCAGAGGAAAGCAATGTTTACTGCAGAGTTGAACTGTAGCTGCCCATTGTTCCTGTGGAAATGCTGCTTTTTCTCGTGTTAACCAGGGTTATGTAATAGTACAGTAAACCAGACAAGTATGTTGCACATTATAAGTAAGCCATTTTGCAGCTCTGTAGTGCGGAGACAGAAATTTGAATATTCAAACAAGCATTACCAAACATTTTCTAAAATCACTTTGTATTTATGTGTGTGTTTGTTCTGCAGTTCTCGGGCTCCAGTGCTGAGCGCATGAAGAAAGTTTACGGCAAATTCTGTGGCCGGCATAATGAGGCTGTGAACTATTACAAGGAGCTGCATGCCAAAGAAAAGCGCTTCCAGGCATTCATCAGGGTAGCTCTTTTGCTTTTATTCATTTCTGGATTGGTTTATTTCAATGTGTTTTTTTGGGGGTTTCTCTTAACCTTATTGACGAATCGTTTTATAGTAATTTACATATACTTTTTTTTTTTTTTTACCTTTCAGAAAAAAATGAGCAGCACAATAGTCAGACGGCTAGGCATTCCTGAATGTATATTACTAGTGACACAGCGAATAACCAAGTACCCCGTCCTACTGCAGAGGATACTACAGCACACCAAAGGTAAGAAGACCCTGAAACTCCTTGTTTAATGTGCACAGTACATTGAAAGTGGACCCTGCTTCATTCCTTCTCCTGGCTGACCCGCGCAGACATCCTCGATGGTAGATCCGCACTCTAGTTGTGTCACAGTAACTGTGCTGACCCACCCCTCCGTTCTCTCCCTATGCCGGTGCAGAGAGCGAGGAGGACCACAGAGCCCTGACGCAGGCCCTGGCGCTGGTGAAGGAGGTGATCTCTGCCGTGGACAGCAAGGTGAATGAGTACGAGAAGAAGAGGAAGCTCAACGAGATCTACAGCCGCTGCGACAGCAAGTCCATCATGAGGATGAAGAGCGGCCAGATGTTTGCCCGGGAGGACCTGAAGCGCAGGAAGCTGCTGCATGACGGGCCTCTGCAGCTGAAGAATGCAGCCGGAAGACTCAAGGGTAAGAGAGGGGCCTGGGCTGGCTGTGCAGGGAGTGTGGGACACTGTGGATCACTAGTCTTGTATTTAAATGCAGGTGCTGTATATTTTTCTCTCTCTCTCTCTCTCTCAGATGTCCAGGCGTTGCTCCTTTCTGATGTCTTTGTTTTCCTTCAAGAAAAGGATCAGAAATTCGTCTTTGCTTCATTGGTAGGTCCCTCTTTAAAAGTTTTATTAATTTTAGGTGTGTGTTTCTTTATATTCTTCAGGCTTCACAAATATAACCTATCAGCCAGGATTTGGAAAATGTTGAGATATATATATATATATATGTTGATATATATATATATTTTTTTTCTTTTTACAGAACCTTTTATTAAACCAGATGAAGACAGTGCACACACAATCACAATTATTATAAAATACTTGTGAAAACAGCCTCATTTTCTCTGTTGACTGCTTGAAAGATCCAAGGTTCACACTAAGACACGAGAATTGAATTCTATTTATTCTCCAAGTAAAGCTACAACATGCGAGCTGAGTTTGTGTTTTCAGTCGTTTTCCTGCTGCATGATAAATCTGAATCAGAATATGGCTGGTATATTCCTGCACCCACACTCACATACACAGCAGTACTGGGTGCAAGCCTAAGCAAAGAGCCTGTACTATGAAGTTACTCCCTGTTCATGCCTCTGTGCCTCTCTCTCTCTCTTGCTCTCGCTCTCTCTCGCTCTCTCTCACTGTCTCTCTGTGTTCTAGGACCAGCGCTCCACAGTGATCTCGCTGCAGAAGCTGATCCTCCGAGAGGTGGCGAACGAGGAGAAGGGCCTGTTCCTGATCACAGCAGGCATCGAGAAGCCCGAGATGGTGGAGGTCTACGCCAGCTCCAAAGAGGAGCGCAACACCTGGATGCAACTGATCCAGGGCACCATGCAGTCCATGTGAGTAGATATTGAGAGCTGTGAAAAAAAAACCCAAACACATCCCTCTCAACTCCTGTCTATCTGGTGCCACCCAAAGGATAACAATCATTATTGCAGTTTGTTTTGCACATGAATATTTATGATAGCCATCCCTTTTTGTTTTGTGCCCTGTGTGTGTAATCTGAACAGTGTCACTCTTTCAGCCACAGCACAGTAAATCCGTTCTGTCGGTTTCCTTGTGCAGGGAGAAGGATGACGATGAATTGTGTTGTGACTGTGTGTGTGTGTGTAATCTGAACAGTGTCACTCTTTCAGCCACAGCACAGTAAATCCGTTCTCTCGGTTTCCTTGTGCAGGGAGAAGGATGACGATGAATTGTGTTGTGACTGTGTGTGTGTGTGTGTGTGTGTGTGTAATCTGAACAGTGTCACTCTTTCAGCCACAGCACAGTAAATCCGTTCTCTCGGTTTCCTTGTGCAGGGAGAAGGATGACGATGAATTGTGTTGTGACTGTGTGTGTGTGTGTAATCTGAACAGTGTCACTCTTTCAGCCACAGCACAGTAAATCCGTTCTCTCGGTTTCCTTGTGCAGGGAGAAGGATGACGATGAATTGTGTTGTGACTGTGTGTGTGTGTAATCTGAACAGTGTCACTCTTAAATCCACTCTGGTTCCTTGTGCAGGGAGAAGGATGATGATGAAGGGATCCCCAGCGAATCAGAAGAGGACAAGAGAGTTTTGGAGACAAAAGCACGGGAGATGAGAGGTGAGGAAAAACGAACTTTTCAAAGTAACGTGTTTGAACGTGCAGCCTGCTCCATCTGTGGGCATCATGGAAAAGTCAATGTGTTTAATTTCCTATTGCTTTCATTAACAGTTTGTTCCATTCATGTTAGCTGACCCATCCTTTTTTCCCCACTGTAATGCAAAGAACTGTGCTGTTCTGTGCTTGTGTGACTGGAATACTGAAGTGCTATTTCTTGCTGAAACGAGACGTGGGATGTATCTCATGGAGGTATCCCAATGTGAAAACATTAAATTGATTAGTAAAGAATTCAGTTAGAAACATAAAAGAATACAGAGAAGCCAGGCTGAGGCACAGTGAGAGAGGCAGGGTGGTGCAGCCAGGCTGAGGCACAGTGAGAGAGGCAGGGTGGTGCAGCCAGGCTGAGGCACAGTGAGAGAGGCAGGGTGGTGCAGCCAGGCTGAGGCACAGTGAGAGAGGCAGTGTGGTGCAGCCAGGCTGAGGCACAGTGAGAGAGGCAGGGTGGTGCAGCCAGGCTGAGGCACAGTGAGAGAGGCAGGGTGGTGCAGCCAGGCTGAGGCACAGTGAGAGAGGCAGGGTGGTGCAGCTAGGCTGAGGCACAGTGAGAGAGGCAGTGTGATGCACCCAGGTTTTCCATTCCACCCCAGTGTGCTAATGTCCTCATGCCACCGTCTTTGCAGAGCAACTGCAGCAGAAAGACCAGCAAATCGTGGCCCTGCTGGAGGAGAAGGGGAAGCTGTTCAGGGAGATGTGTGACTGCGGGACGCCGGATGAGGGATCCCCCAGCGTGCTGACGAGGACTCTCTTCAGAGCCAGCCCTGAAGACGTGGCCAAGGGGGAGCCGATCATGAAGGACGCGCTGAAGGAAGGTTAGTGCCTGATGGACAAGAGAGCATGTGTTAGGAGGGGAGCTGGATCATTTGTGATGCCTCAAGAGCGCGTTTTGCCAGCTGCAGCTGCCCACGCTGCCGTCTAACATGGTATCTACTGAACGTGGGCTTGTTTCTCTGTGGGCAAATTGAAGTCATGTCATCCAAATCCAAAACATCAATGTAAAAGAGCTGCCGTTGTTGTAAAGCTGTATACAAGGCTGAAACACCGACTCCTCAGAAGAAAAGTGCTGTTGCAGTCTAGTTGAAATAGTCGTACTGATTGTGTGTTTGTTTTGTCTGCTCTGTGTTTGCTCTAGTGGAGACGTTGCAGACACTGGTGAACGGGAGCCTAGGGGGCACTGTGGGGCAGCAGGTCTCCAGCAGTGTGGAAGCAGAATGCATTGTTGGACCCGTCTCTCTACCCAGGAGAGCAGAGACATTCGGGGGCTTCGACAGTCACCAGATGAACGCTTCCAAAGGTAAGATCATACCGGAGCTCTCCCACCCTCTCTGTATATACTCTTTATATTAGAATATTCACACATCATACCAGAGCTCTCCCACCCTCTCTGTATATACTGTTTATATTAGAATATTCACGCATCATACCGGAGCTCTCCCACCCTCTCTGTATATACTGTTTATATTAGAATATTCACACATCATACCGGAGCTCTCCCACCCTCTCTGTATATACTGTTTATATTAGAATATTCACGCATCATACCGGAGCTCTCCCACCCTCTCTGTATATACTGTTTATATTAGAATATTCACGCATCATACCGGAGCTCTCCCACCCTCTCTGTATATACTGTTTATATTAGAATATTCACACATCATACCGGAGCTCTCCCACCCTCTCTGTATATACTGTTTATATTAGAATATTCACACATCATACCGGAGCTCTCCCATCCTCTCTGTATATACTCTTTATATTAGAATATTCACACATCATACCGGAGCTCTCCCACCCTCTCTGTATATACTCTTTATATTAGAATATTCACACATCATACCGGAGCTCTCCCACCCTCTCTGTATATACTCTTTATATTAGAATATTCACACATCATACCGGAGCTCTCCCACCCTCTCTGTATATACTCTTTATATTAGAATATTCACACGATCTGTACTCTGATCTCTCAGTACTCTGGAACCCTGTAAACCAGGTGTTGCTCAGTCTCTGGGGACCCTGTAAACGAGGCGTGTCTGCTGAGTCCCTCTGGGGACCCTGTAAACGAGGCGTGTCTGCTCAGTCCCTCTGGGGACCCTGTAAACGAGGCGTGTCTGCTCAGTCTCTCTGGGGACCCTGTAAACGAGGTTTGTCTGCTCAGTCTCTGGGGACCCTGTAAACGAGGCGTGTCTGCTCAGTCCCTCTGGGGACCCTGTAAACGAGGCTTGTCTGCTCAGTCTCTGGGAACCCTGTAAACAAAGCGTGTCTGCTCAGTCTCTGGGGACCCTGTAAACCAGGCGTGTCTGCTCAGTCCCTCTGGGGACCCTGTAAACGCAGGCGTGTCTGCTCAGTCTCTGGGGACCCTGTAACGAGGCGTGTCTGCTCAGTCCCTCTGGGGACCCTGTAAACGAGGTTTGTCTGCTCAGTCTCTGGGGACCCTGTGAACGAGGCTTGTCTGCTCGGTCCCTCTGGGGACCCTGTAAACGAGGCTTGTCTGCTCAGTCTCTGGGGACCCTGTAAACAAAGCGTGTCTGCTCAGTCCCTCTGGGGACCCTGTAAACGAGGCGTGTCTGCTGAGTCCCTCTGGGGACCCTGTAAACGAGGCGTGTCTGCTCAGTCTCTGGGGACCCTGTGAACGAGGCGTGTCTGCTCAGTCCCTCTGGGGACCCTGTAAACGAGGCGTGTCTGCTCAGTCTCTGGGGACCCTGTGAACGAGGCTTGTCTGCTCGGTCCCTCTGGGGACCCTGTAAACGAGGCGTGTCTGCTCAGTCTCTCTGGGGACCCTGTAAACGAGGCGTGTCTGCTCAGTCTCTCTGGGGACCCTGTAAACGAGGCGTGTCTGCTCAGTCCCTCTGGGGACCCTGTAAACGAGGCGTGTCTGCTCAGTCTCTCTGGGGACCCTGTAAACGAGGTGTGTCTGCTTGATGTATTTTTGGATGTTTCTCTGTTCTGAGCACTGAGTTGTGTGTTTGTTGCAGGCGGAGAGAAAGACGAGGGGGAGGAGTCTCCAGATCTGCGGAGAACGGAGTCAGACAGTGTTTTGAAGAAGGTGAGGGCTGTCTCCTTTAGGATGTTTGGGGGTCCTCTTGTGAGATCTTGTGATTATCAGTTCCAGAGAATGTCCACTGTGTGTCCTCTGTTCTGTTTGTTCTCAGCTAAACCACAGTTTGGTGAGCCTGTTTTAACCTAGAAACGCTCCCTGTACAGTGATTTTATATTGGCTGTCGCAGTAAACAGAGCTGCGAATGGATCAGCGTTTTTAAACACTTACAAGTAACGAGCGATCCTTTAGTCACACCTGTCCTGCTTTATCCTGTAGTGTCTGTGAGCCTCTGGAGTGTCCGTGTGTCTTTGTTTTCCTTTTTTAATCAAGTGTTTGCTGTTTCGTTTAGTTATGTTGTGTTTTAATCTGCTGCCACTTGCTGTTTGGGAGAAAAAAAAGCCACGTGTAAACTGTTGCAGGGTGGTTGTAGCATGTGATGTAAATAAATAATTGAGAAATGAGAATAAGCACCCATTACTGACTGCAAGCCCTAGATGTGCTCAAGGCATGCAGCTGAATGCTCTTCATTACAGCTGGAAGGTTTGTTTCCGGCAGGTGGGATCGAATGTTCTTGCTCATTTTAAAGGCTGCCTGTTGGCTGTGATCCTCTAACCCAACACCAGTAACCCTTTGGCTCTGCTTTTGTTTGTGTCTCACAGGGGGGGAATGCCAACCTGCAGCTGCTGCTCAAAAGAAACACGGAGGTGGGTAGTTAGAGAGGCGTGCTGAGGAGGGCAGACCCTCTGCTAATCCACTGAGCCGCTCTCAGTATCAGTGAACACGGCGCTGCTTTGATGTTCACATGGAAACTGAGTGCTGTCTTTTTCTCTTGTCTCTTCCAGCAAATCCTCCACAGCGTTAAACAGCTCCATGAACTGCTCCGCACTTTACAGGTATGAGACAATTTGCCTAAACATGTGTGCATTTTAACTGTTGTGTTTATAGAACAAAGGTGAAGTTCCGTTATGGTTTATTAAAGGTTTGTGCATTGAAACACACTGTGAATCTGCCCTCTCCGTGTGTCTGTGCTGTGCAGGCAGTGGTGGTGCAGCAGGACACCTTCATTGAGGACCAGCGCCTGGCTCTGAGCGAGCGCTCAGCCTCCCGCCCCTCCTCCCGGCCCAACTCCCTGATCGAGCAGGAGAAGCAGCGCAGCCTGGAGAAGCAGCGGCAGGAGCTGGCCAACCTGCAGCGGCAGCAGGCAGCACACGCAGAGGAGCGGCGGCGCCAGGACAGGGAGAGGGAGGCGTTGGAGAGGGAGCTGGAGCAGAGGGAGGCACAGCTCAGCCAGAGAGAGGAGGAGACCCAGCGAGGGCGAGGGGAAGTGGAGCAGGAGAGGGAGGAGCTGCGCTGCAGGAAAGAGGAGTACCAGAAGGACCTGGAGAGGCTGCTGATTGGCCAGCGCCAGCTCGACAGGGAGCGCGAGCAGATACGCAGGGAGTTAGAGAGGATAGAGCAGAGCAAGCAGAACGAGGTGAGTGCAAACCACAGGAGAGCCAGCTCAGTGCAGATTGAAAGAATAAAGCAAGGTGGGAAAAACACATTTTGTAACGGAACAGTTTGTGCAGATAGGCCTGCCTTGCAATACTTTATTTTTTGTGTAGTTTTCACATATTTGATGTGCATTCTGTAGTCCTTGAGCAGATACTGATGTGTCCTAACCAGAGTTCCCATGCACGGACTTCCGTAAACCTTTAGTGTTGTTCAATCCTAGGAAACGGGGCAGCACAGGTCGCCCTCTAGTGCCTCGGAGGACTCCAGGAAGTTTCACAGCACCAGTTCTCTGGAGCGGGTCTCGTCGGAGACAGAACTGCCCTCGTCTCCCAAGAAGGAGCAGCTGGGGAGGACAGACTCCAAACAGAAAGGGAAGAACTTGAACCCCTTTACTTTTAACCAGAGTCACAAATCACAAGGGGGTGACGGGCAGAACCAGATCCCCAATCGCTTGCTGCAGCTCACCAAGTCCAAGGAGAAGAAGGAGAAGAAAAAGAAGGGCGGCAAAGGGCAGCCCAGCCAGCTGGCAGGTAGACACACACGCTTTTTAAACTGCATCTAAAACCACACTCCCTGAGTGTCCCTGCAGAAGAGACCACAAGGAAGCAGTGATGTCTAATTTGTTTTCTCATGATATTTTAACATGGTGTACTAAAAGTAACTTTTTGAAAGTGATCAACTTATGAATTTTAATGGCGGGGCGACAAGTCCAGTTTAAACCATTTGGGCAACAATGGCAAAATGGAGTACAGTATAAATGCAGGTGATAAAAGATACTGGAAAGATTGATCAGACATAAGAAAAGTGTGTGAATAGGTAGACAGATGGGTCATTACTGCTCCTTATTGCGTGGAGTTACATGAAACGGTTAAGGCTTGTCAAGTGACTCTCCTCTCTCCTCTCTCTAGATCCCCAGCACCCTCCCGTCTCTGAAGCTCCAGCTGAGGGAGAGGAGATCTACTTCTGCTGATGGCACTTTGTCCTCCACTGTCCCATGGTGCTCTTCTCTTCAGGTTGTCTGCACATCCAGGGCCTCTGTCAGCCAAAGCAGCTCGGCCCTCCTGCCAGGCAAAGAGTCTCCCAGGACACTCTCTACAGCACGATACAATTGTGCCGGCTTCCCAACCATACATCACACTGGAGAAACCTCAGAGCCGACCCCGTAGTTCAGAAAGGACACCGATGCCTCTTTTAATCAGGGCTGTTTTTCCGCATGTTTAAGGTTTGAAAGTGAGTGCCATTGTGCAGTGCAGTAAGTGCAATCAGAAGCCTGAAAGCATGCCTTGTGTCTCACAGGAGGCCGGTACCCAACAACTTCATCTATTGCTTATGTTGTTTTGTTCTGTTATATAATTAATATAAAGCCATGCGGTTTCTTTTGATGTGCAATTAACTTATCAAACATAAAAACAGACACAGCAATTGGGGGAAAAAAGTCTTTGAGGGCAGAGAACCGTGGAGTTGTACTTTGCAGGTTAATTTGTGTAGTAAGATACAAGTTTTTTTTTGTTTTTTTAGCAATCATCTCAATGCAAATTTAACATGGTTTGATGCCACAGAGCACTTTAAAATGACACTCTATTACAAGGGATGCTACTACCTGCTTTAAAACATAAAAGGACAATCAGATCTCTTTTGTTTTTATTTTTTTATTGCTTCTTTTTTTTATGTCGAGGACCGACTTTTAGAAGACAAGGAGAGTGGACTTGTGTTTGCCCACGTTTACTAGGGTTTGCCAAGCAGTGCTGTAAGCAATCGCCAGGGTGCTGCCAGCTGTCTGCTTTAATACAGCGCATGCACCACTCGAGGGAGCCTGCATTCTTCAGCTTACTGCTTTCTGTTCATTCCATTGTCTTTGAATTGTGAATTGGTACAGTGTAGAAACTGCATGCAATGTAAATCAGATCACAATGTGGTACTAGAATAATCTGAGAGTTCAGTACTGTATTCCACAACCCTCCCATC
Organism: Acipenser oxyrinchus oxyrinchus; assembly: GCA_030684275.1. Classification (NCBI taxonomy): domain Eukaryota; kingdom Metazoa; phylum Chordata; class Actinopteri; order Acipenseriformes; family Acipenseridae; genus Acipenser; species Acipenser oxyrinchus. The sequence continues at coordinate 17,946,502 of CM060271.1, read as the reverse complement.
CCCAAGCTTTGCAGTTTTATTGATTTTTAAAAAGAAATATTTATTTTTGGTTCTTCCTGCCTTTTCACACTTATTTGTTTTCCACTGAGGGGCTAAAAACAATACCGCTGTTAAAACTCCTTTAGCTAACGTTCTATGTTAATCAAAAAAAAAAAACAGCAAACAAAACAAATGACCTGCTGGTGAGGTTTTTGAATCGTGTGCAGTTAATAAAGAACAAGATTGAAAAGTACTGGTAACTAAACAAGTGCTTGCAACATTAAGCAGCAGGATGGGCCCCGAGCGCACCGCGCAGGCGACAGGGACCGTTCATTTCAGTTTGGACTTGTTGCTGCAGCTCTCTTTGCACTTGCTGTAGATGCTGTACAGTGTGTGATGACCTGGGTGTTGAAAGCCAGCTCACTTGTCCACCAGCACAAAGATATGTAGTGTTCTGGTTTAACTGACACTGGTGTGATCGTCAGATCAAGCAAACTGCCTGCCTTATGTAATGCTGCTCCAAATGAAATTAAAGGTGTGCAGCACTTCTGAGTCAAGAATGGGGCTGCAGTACCTTACTGAATTCACCAGAGGGCGCAATGTGTATTAGGAACAGGCTGCACCACCTAATTTAGTTCACCAGAGGGTGTAGTGTGTATTCAGTCCACCAGATTGACTTGTGCTTCCTAAGCATGCAAAAACCAAAAAAAATAACCATACAAATAAAATAGAAAATATGAATCCTGTCTGCACAAAAATGATGAATTCTGATCTCCTTTTTGTCCTGCAGCATTCCCCACAAACCCAGGGATCTTTCCTCTCCCCATCCCTATCCCTTTTACCTGCTGGAGTATAAAGCTCAAATAAGCTCTCTGTTCATTGAGGGGTGAAAGCGAGCCCTGAGCCCAGCTGTCCTTTTATAACACGCTGATGTTTAGCTTCATGGAGACCCTTGTGCAGTCTTGTGCTAATGATGAAATGCACCAGCGTATTCTCAACCATCTTCTCAGGAGCTTTCATAAGAAGTGTCACACCTCTGATCTGAACGCAAACAAACAATTGCTTGTACTTAAGGTACAGTAATATTTTTCTTGCTGAATTCTGTAAAAAAAAGGGCAAAAGACAACTATTTTATGTAAATGTAATTAATGTAAAAATGTAAAAGTAAAAATGCATCATTTTTTGTCGTGATTCAGTTCAGCTTTTTGTAAGGAGTCTATTTATCTGCATTTTATGGTGTATAAAAAAGATGGAAATTCAACATGTTTCTCCTAATAAATAACTATTATTGTAAGAGCATTTGCTTTGTATTCATATTATTGAGATTGAGACTGGGCAGGTTTTCCTTCTCTTGGTCAATGGTATCCTTATGAGAGCCCACACCCAGATCAATAACACTGCACTTCAGACTATGAGGAATGCCCTCCGATTTGACAAGAAGCCTCTTGCATTCAGTTCTATAGATTTACTTTCAGAGGATTCGTACCCTTGCTGTGAGACAGCCGGAGACAAGAAGGCTCAGACACACTTTCTACACAAGTTCTTAAATGGAACAGGCTGAATCAATTGATTTGTGATAATTGAAATGTTTTCAAGTGCTTCAGATGTGCTTGCAGTGTCCTGTGTCCCACCCATCACTGAATCCCCTTTTACCGATTTCAGTATCGGGAGACTCATACTGGGTAAAGCCGCATTAGTAACTACGAAACTGTGAGCCCCACATACTATAATGAAGTCTGTTCCCCAGACATTTCAAATGACTTTCACACTTTCATGTCAGGGAAATCTTGCATAGCTGTTGTATTATTGTATGAGGTTTCCAGTTAAAACAAAACAATGCGAAGAATAATACAAGTCAATAGTGGAGCTCTCCAGTGAGGCCCCTGTGTAGAGAAAGCTGTTTGTTTTCTGGTAGCCCGTCACCTTCATGCATTATGAATTAGATCACTGCCCTGAGACATTGAAAACAGAGTGATCTAAAGGGAAGTGTTTTCCATTAATCTTCGGGTTACAGGATGGCTGATCTGGTCCCTGGGGGCTTGGGGATGAGGCAGCCACTCTGATCCAGAATTCAGCCTTGCTCTCCCTCATGATCCCCTTGCTCTGCCGGTGGAGTTCACCTTGTCAAGCACACTCTCACACTTACTGCTGCAATCTGACTAGCTTGTTTCTTTCAGCTTGTTTTCATCCTCTCTCTCCTTCTCTGTTGTGCTGAATGAGGCAGTTTGAGACCCTTACTGTTCCTTGTAAATCATCACATTTAAGGTTTATCGATCTCCGCGGAGAGGTAAAGGAACCAGGGATTAGCTGCAGTTAGTCATGGCAGCTTTTCTTTTCCAGATTGATGATAATGGTAGAGTTACTCATCCATTGTGTGGAGTGAGGACTGTGGGGTCTGCACGATTTCAATGAAAAAAAACCACAGTGGAAAATACATGATCTCACTGTTGAACTGTCTGCTGCAGGACCTTCATACCTGATGTGGATTTCACTGTCCTGTTCACAGGAAGAGTGATGCTTGTTGTACATTTAAATAGAGTTGTAACCCTAACAGGAGCTGCTTTTTAAATTCTGTTTGTGCTTTCCCACCAAGTGCACTTCATGGCTGTCTCTAACTTTAAACACAGTGCTCCTTTTCAAAGTGCTGTGCTATCTCTAACTTTAAACACTGTGCTCCTTTTCAAAGTGCTGTGCTAAAACTCCGGAGTACAGGGAAGCTGAACCCAGGTTTCCTCCTGCGTACTGCAGACACAGTGAACACAACTCGGAGCCCTTTCTGTTTGATTCCAGGAAGCAGGAGCGTTGTGCACTATGTATCCCGCTCTAGGGACCCACGCGCAGTCAGTGGAATGAAATTGTTTTGCTCTGTTACTGCTCTCAACAGCAGCCCTTCAGTGTGCTGTTCACAGAGAGATTAGGAGCCCAGTGGCCCCTCACAGCTGTGGAAAGTTCTTAGCTGATTCTGTGCAGTTTCATTTGATCCAGGCCTGCTGGAACTGAACAGAAACTTGTTTGTTAGCAGCTGATGACTAAGCAGGAATTTTAATCAATGCTGTTTAAAAAAAACACAACAGCAGCAACTACAACAATGGTAAAAAGATGCCAAACTGCAGTTTAAAAAAAAAAAAAAAGTTCTAATCCTGTCACTTAACTGGAGGATAACTTTTGACACTTCCAAATCAGTTCCGGCTTCTTAATACCCTTCAACTTGATCCTGTAATGCTAGCAGAATCTATATCTATGAACTGTGCTGTTTATTTATTACGGTATATTTGAAGTTTGGTGGGGTTTTTAAACATTCACTCTTCTACGGTCTGCCTGGAAAAAAAAAAAAAAAAAAGTTTCAAATTGCAAAAAATCCCCACGTAAACTAAGATTGAAAATAAGCTACTGGGTTTGGAAGGAGGGTCTTGGGGCTCACTGGGGATGGCATTGTGAAGCAGGCTTGACAAAGAGCCCTTTTCAGAGGCCCTCCAAGGCAACGCAAAGATAATAGTTTGGCTGTGAATTCAAACTCTGCTTCTCACCAGCCTCCCCGACTGTCCCTTCCATTTCCACAGCTCAGCCCCACACCTCTTTTCAAATGCTAATGTCCACGAGAATTGGTCTATGCATAGAAAGCACCGGCTCAGATCTGCGCAGCGGCTGGCTGGCAACTCTTTAAAGCCCCTTTGAAAAGGCCCAGTGTTGAAGTGTTAGTGGATCATGCGCCTGAAAGGAACAGGCATGGGTCCGGCTTTGATTCTGTTCTGATGTTGTGAGATCTTCATATCATTTTAAACCCCAGCAGCTTCAATCAATGCGCTTCAAGGGGTCGGGTCTGTGCAGCCCTTTCACATTCCTGACAGAAATGTGCCATGGCTTGGGGACAGGTCTCGGTTTAACCCCTGGAGCTCTCAACATATCATGAAAAGCAGCACACAGTTTTAGGATCAGCAAATCAAACTCAAGCCAGACTCAATTGATTATTATTACAAAATGCCTTTTTGGCATTTTGTAATAATAATAGAACGTGATAGGGGGAGTCAAACAAGCAAAACCTTCAAAGTGGCTCAAAGCGAGGCCAGATTCAGAGTGCTGTCTCAGCTCCTAGATCAGTCCCATCATTACAAAGCTCTAAGAGTCCTGGTTCACATGCCTGCTGTATTCTGATCAGCTGAATATACTGCAGTGAGTGTGAGCCTCCAGCCCTGGTTAATGCATCTCAGTGGACTGTTCCTGCTGGTTAAACCACAGCGTGACCCCACAGACTCACACCACCTCTCAGCTAAGATTGCAGTCCTGTACCGCCCCCAGACAATACCAGCCCAGCTCGCTGGTTAAACCACAGCATGACCCCACAGACTCACACCACCTCTCAGCTACGATTGCAGTCCTGTACCGCCCCCAGACAATACCAGCCCAGCTCGCTGGTTAAACCACAGCATGACCCCACAGACTCACACCACCTCTCAGCTAAGATTGCAGTCCTGTACCGTCCCCAGACAATACCAGCCCAGCTCGCTGGTTAAACCACAGCATGACCCCACAGACTCACACCACCTCTCAGCTAAGATTGCAGTCCTGTACCGTCCCCAGACAATACCAGCCCAGCTCGCTGGTTAAACCACAGCATGACCCCACTGACTCACACCACCTCTCAGCTTTGATTGCAGTCCTGTACCGTCCCCAGACAATACCAGCCCATTGGGACCCCAATGACAAAAGACCACAGTTTACCGTGGCTTGCCATAATTCATAATAACCTTTAACGTACCTCTCTGGGCTTTGCAATGCTTACCTATACTTGTTTTCACTGTGCTTTATTACCTCAACCCTAAACCTAACCCTTTACTGCGGTAAACTTTTCAAAGGCCATGCATATACAACTATGAAAAACAAGAGCCCCAATAATTCTCTTTTGAGCTCACCTGCACCCGTCCATTCAATCTGCGCTGGTGTTGCTTCAGTGATCTTAATGGAGGGTAAGAGAGAAAACAGGACCCACAAATCTTACAGAGAAACACTGAAGAACAAGGCCCTAAAATAAACCCAGTAAAAGAACACACCACTATATTTCTCTAACTTCTGAAATGCTGTTCCACCGAGGTGTGTTTCCATGACTACTGGCTGCGGCTCCTGCTCCACTCCGCTTGTTCTTTGTTTTCCTTTCAGCCGGGAGCTTCAGAGTGACAAACACTGCCCCCCAGCTCTATTTACACTCCAGTGCCTAGCAAGCGGAATGGAACAAAGTGCCTCCGCTGTTTACACATTCCAGGCTCCACTCCTCCACACAAGGGGCTGCATGCTTGTCATGTGTGACTCAACCCCTCCTCCTCCCTTTCCTTTCTTGCTTTCTGCTAATAACTGTTGCAGAAACACCTAATGCTTACACTGCAGGCTGTGATGTGGAGCAAGGCAGTGTCTGGGATTGCAGGGGTTTGGCAGACATGTGCAGGTGTTTCTTCTGCAACACTTTCATCCTGATTCTTACAGTCTTTTGAGGCTGTTTGATTTTTAATTATGACATGGCATTCCAGAGAGGTACAGAACAGCCCTTTGAAATAGAAGCTGTGCTGTATTTACACTTTGCTCTCATGGTTGTCTGCTCTTAGGAGCTATTGACTCTTTATAACAAAATAAACAGCCAACGGCAGCAGAGTGCAGTTTGAGTGAACTGTGACTACACTACAGTAGTACTGCAGATCTGAATTGTATTATAATAGCAATTCAATCTGTGACTACAGTCTACAGTGCAGTAGTTCTGAGATCCAGGACCGGTCCTGACCTAACTGAGGGCAGTTCTGAGACCCAGGACCGGGTGCAGCAGGGCTCGTGTGTGTTTGGAGTCCCATGGCGCATACTTGATGTTCACAAACGTACCTAACCATGCCATATCTTTGGTACAGTACCTTCACAATAACACTGTACACTGTTACAACACCACTTCTAGTCTCAAGCTCGTTTGGCCCAGGGCTACAACTCTCCTTCCTGACCAGGCTGTGGTTCGCTCTGTTCAGGGTGCACTGAACTGAGTTCATACTGTCTGCTAGACTGCCCGACTCCTACCTGGCTTCAGACTGAATTGATATGTGCCGTTTCACAAGTCAGGTATGTAAACAGAGTTCTGAGTAATTCTTCTCTTTTAATCTGCATCTTCTGATCTGGAATCTAATGTAGCTTGACTGTATCTTCTGCAAAGATTATGCACTGGTTTGTGTAACAAGCCCTGATGCTGGGTTAGGAATTAGAAATTGCTGCTTTTGTAATAATCAAAGATTTTGAAATTATGTTTGAGAGAAATGTATAAACATATCTAAACTGCTTCTATAGCAATCATATGTTTTCAAAAATATGGAATAAAATATATAACTTAAATGATGTATTTAAAGAACATATTGTAGAATAAAATGGGGGATGCATTCCCCAGTAATATGAACATGTTTTTATACCACTAAAAGCAAGCAATCCAACCAGCCTTGCTGTCATCATAACCCAGGCTTTTACATGGCAAGAAAAGCATGTTCCAGCACCGCCACCTCAAATAAAAGCAACATTTTTAACATAGTTCCTATCACCTGTCGGCACAGAGTCTCTGGTAAACATTACATCAGAGGGGAGCAGCCTTCAGATCTGCAGAGCAGCTGGTCTGGGGACAGACAGCCCAGAGAGAAGCAGCGGTGAGCAGCCCCTTCCCTGCACTGCACTGTTAGAACTGGGAGCCTTCTACTGACTGAGGACAGCCTTCCTGCTTGCCTAGGACTGTTACTGCAAGTTACTCATAGTGAAATACAGCCCTTGGTCTCTTTCTTTCACTCTAACTGTCTTTCTTGTACCTCTTCTTAACCCAATTCCTTTCTACTTTACCACGCTTCTCCCGCTCGATCACAGCTTCAGCACACACTTCAGCACCCGGGCTCGATTCGGGTTCTATCGCAGCTTCAGCACACACTTCAGCACCCGGGCTCGATTCGGGTTCTATCACAGCTTCAGCACACACTTCAGCACCCGGGCTCGATTCGGGTTCTATCGCAGCTTCAGCACACACTTCAGCACCCGGGCTCGATTCGGGTTCTATCGCAGCTTCAGCACACACTTCAGCACCCGGGCTCGATTCGGGTTCTATCGCAGCTTCAGCACACACTTCAGCACCCGGGCTCGATTCGGGTTCTATCGCAGCTTCAGCACACACTTCAGCACCCGGGCTCGATTCGGGTTCTATCGCAGCTTCAGCACACACTTCAGCACCCGGGCTCGATTCGGGTTCTATCGCAGCTTCAGCACACACTTCAGCACCCGGGCTCGATTCGGGTTCTATCGCAGCTTCAGCACACACTTCAGCACCGGGCTCGATTCGGGTTCTATCGCAGCTTCAGCACACACTTCAGCACCGGGCTCGATTCGGGTTCTATCGCAGCTTCAGCACACACTTCAGCACCGGGCTCGATTCGGGTTCTATCGCAGCTTCAGCACACACTTCAGCACCGGGCTCGATTCGGGTTCTATCGCAGCTTCAGCACACACTTCAGCACCGGGCTCGATTCGGGTTCTATCGCAGCTTCAGCACACACTTCAGCACCGGGCTCGATTCGGGTTCTATCGCAGCTTCAGCACACACTTCAGCACCGGGCTCGATTCGGGTTCTATCGCAGCTTCAGCACACACTTCAGCACCGGGCTCGATTCGGGTTCTATCGCAGCTTCAGCACACACTTCAGCACCGGGCTCGATTCGGGTTCTATCGCAGCTTCAGCACACACTTCAGCACCGGGCTCGATTCGGGTTCTATCGCAGCTTCAGCACACACTTCAGCACCGGGCTCGATTCGGGTTCTATCGCAGCTTCAGCACACACTTCAGCACCGGGCTCGATTCGGGTTCTATCGCAGCTTCAGCACACACTTCAGCACCGGGCTCGATTGGGTTCTATCGCAGCTTCAGCACACACTTCAGCACCGGGCTCGATTCGGGTTCTATCGCAGCTTCAGCACACTTCAGCACCGGGCTCGATTCGGGTTCTACGCAGCTTCAGCACACACTTCAGCACCGGGCTCGATTCGGGTTCTATCGCAGCTTCAGCACACTTCAGCACCGGGCTCGATTCGGGTTCTATCGCAGCTTCAGCACACACTTCAGCACCGGGCTCGATTCGGGTTCTATCGCAGCTTCAGCACACACTTCAGCACCGGGCTCGATTCGGGTTCTATCGCAGCTTCAGCACACACTTCAGCACCGGGCTCGATTCGGGTTCTATCGCAGCTTCAGCACACACTTCAGCACCGGGCTCGATTCGGGTTCTATCGCAGCTTCAGCACACACTTCAGCACCGGGCTCGATTCGGGTTCTATCGCAGCTTCAGCACACACTTCAGCACCGGGCTCGATTCGGGTTCTATCGCAGCTTCAGCACACACTTCAGCACCGGGCTCGATTCGGGTTCTATCGCAGCTTCAGCACACACTTCAGCACCGGGCTCGATTCGGGTTCTATCGCAGCTTCAGCACACACTTCAGCACCGGGCTCGATTCGGGTTCTATCGCAGCTTCAGCACACACTTCAGCACCGGGCTCGATTCGGGTTCTATCGCAGCTTCAGCACACACTTCAGCACCCGGGCTCGATTCGGGTTCTATCGCAGCTTCAGCACACACTTCAGCACCCGGGCTCGATTCGGGTTCTATCGCAGCTTCAGCACACACTTCAGCACCCGGGCTCGATTCGGGTTCTATCGCAACTTCAGCACACACTTCAGTACCCGGGCTCGATTCGGGTTCTATCACAGCTTCAGCACACACTTCAGTACCCGGGCTCGATTCGGGTTCTATCAATCACAGCTTCAGCACACACTTCAACACCCACACCTTCCACGCTCCTCCTTGGTGGGCATACTGTCAGATCAGATCATTAGAAAGACTGGCCATTAGCAAAATGATTAATCAGCATGACTCTGGTGCAACCTTTTCACGACCAGCGCTGTCCCCACAGCTTCACTGAGATCCTCTAACAACGAGAGATGGCATTCCTTGAATTCCTGCGGGTAAAAAGGATTTCAAGTGCATGGATGTCTGCTCAATTCTCACACGCCTGAATTCACCCGAGTTTTATGAAATAGGGCACACAGAAGTAGGGCAAGCAGGTGAAACAGATGCCATACAAAAGCTTGAAGGCAGAAGTTCAAAGTACAACTGCAGTCAAACCCCCAGCTGTACATTTCATATGGACAGAGCTTTCTGAAGCAAGCAGGCATTCAGAAAACCACCAAGTGACCTGAGTGATGCATCTCTTCTCCAACTCCTTCTGAAAACAATCCCAGGGATTTAGTCCTGTGACCCCCGAAAACAATGAATAACTATGAAATAAACTGTCGATTTCCAGCTATCAGGAAGCTCTTCACAACATGTCATTTATTATTTTTGTTCTGCTTTCAGAGGAAGGTTAATGGGTTTCCCTGCAGGTTCGTTCCACGGCAATGTGCGTTGTAAAGACAGGGCACTCGGTAGATAAAAGACCGCTCAAGGGCAAGTAAATTTCACAGCAAGGCTGTATTTTATTTCAGACTCTCCTGTCCTGCTTATCTGCCCTGTGGCTGAAAGCCAGACTAGTCTGAACTCATTCTGTCCCTGTCTCCCTGGGAACACGCTGCTTCTCAGCACACTCGGCTTCCAGTTCTTGGGGCTGGTGTATTTCAAAACAGGAGATTTCAAAAATACATGAGAAATGTTACGCCCGGGATTATCGGTTTCATGTATTCCTTGCAATACTGTACCAACAGCCCATCATCTGTTAACCCAGTTATTTTTCTACCTACTTTGCAAAGCTCTGTTGTGCTTATGGTCTTAAGAGTGAGCTTGTGCTCAATAAAGGAACTTGATCGTGTTGTTTAGAAAGATACACATTCCTGCAATAAAACTACAGGCATGGGAATGGATAATGACAGGGATGAGAAGAATGGATTGTTATTTTGAGGCAGGCAGATGGAAACACCTCTCACATTAATACCAGAGATCTACACAAGCTGTGCACTTTCAAGCCCAGACTTGAGGCTTTGAGTCTTTAAATTATATTGTTAAGCCTGGACCCCCTGGATGTCTGTCGAGCAAACTTTCAGGCAGATGTATTCCAGTGGTCCCAAAATACCAAAAGACCCCCCGGCTTTAGGATTGCATGCTGAAGTTAGTAACTGACTCGCTTTATGCTAAAGCCTGGCTATCCAGAAGCCTTTCTGGTTGACAACATGACTGTGTCATCGATAACAGCTTCAAACGTGCAAGAATCTGGTTTGCATTTCAGTATGATCTTAAAGTGTGAGCCTGCCCTTGTTTGTATGCAGTGCAGCAGCACCAAGCTTTCAGTGCCTTTTCATACAGGCTTGAATTTTCATTACAAAAGTAGCCACAAAGTCTGGCCTGTCTGTGGGGACACGTCCTTTAATAGGTTTATTTATTTTTAATTTAATTTATTAATAATGCAGGGCATCCTCTTGACCTAAAGCAAATGTACAAAAAAAGAACAAAAAACTGCACCTCAATCTTTATATGCTTCAATAAAATCAGCAGTAACTGCAGCGGCATTAACTCTTATTATAGAACCGTGCTAGGCTGTTAATAGTTTATAGGATCCATTATTTATGATGACTGTAATTTACAATGTACCATCATGAGCATTCTATTGATTTCATACTCTATAATGGCATCCCACTCTACAGCAACTGCAATGAAATCACGATCCTCACAATAATACAGTACGAGATCTCAATACTGTAACCCTGGATTGACTTGGAAGCAACAAAATCCTCATCCACACAGCACACTCTGTCGAGGTGCCTGCAAGAGGTTAAGTAGCCTCTGCTTGAAGTTATAGACACGTTGCCACCAGATAAACTCGGAGTGAAACTTTTACCCCCACACATTACCTTTCTTCTACACTTAGAACTATCACACTCCCACAGCAAACTACACTCCCTCTTCCATCCCGCTGTACAGTTAACCAGTATAGAAACACTAGTACATTCAACAGCGTTTCAAAGTGATTGACAGGATTTATAAATTCATCCCGATTGCAGGTTTTAGTTCTGGATGTCCAGTTACAATAGGATTTGAGGATATTACATATTGTTTTGTTTTTTTCTTTCCTTGAGCACAATGCTGGCCCGTCTGACATGTAAATGCAAGTGCTAAGAAGGAACTCAGGAGTCAGCCTTCATCAGTGTCATGGAGATGCTGTAGTTTGTTTTTAGCACAGTATTTATTTTACTCCTCTTTACTGGAGCTGTCTGAGACAGAGCGTCCATTCAAAACTACAAAGCTTTCGCACAGGCTTTAATTAAGGATCGCACTTTCTTAAACTGTTCCAACATCATTCCACAAAGTTTCTCTCCATCCTCCGATGACTCTACAGGAACTCTATCTAGTCTAGTCTATCTACATGCGCAGGGAATGTATGTAAAAGGGACAGACAATATGACAAGTAAACATACCTGCCTCACTGCTGGATGCGTTGGGACTCTCTCAGCTGAATAAAGCAGGACAATGTGATCTCAAAGATACAAGGTGTTGGAAGTGCAGGGTCAGGGTTGAAAGAAACCCAATTACCAAATGAGTGCAGAGTGTGTGCAGACTGCAATTAGGTTTAAAAGACAATTAGCCGGTCAGCACGTGAAGTTACATGAGGAAATTGAATTAGGCTGTGGGGAATCCATTTGCATTACATTCAATAAAGTCTCTTTGTTAACGACCTTTTTAAACAGGGAATCAGTTACCGACTCTGTGGCTGTTTAATAATAGAACCACGTCTGCTGTCAGACATTTAATTGAATTGAATGCTGGTAACAGTGTGGCTTGTGTTTTGTCTATTCGATGCACCTCCTGGGGTACAGCAGAAGGAGTCACGTGTGCATCCTGATACAGGCTTGCCATGGTCACTGGAAGAGCTCTCGTGTTTTGTATATTCGATGCACCTCCTGGGTACAGCAGAAGGAGTCACGTGTGCATCCTGATACAGGCTTGCCATGGTCACTGGAAGAGCTCTCGTGTTTTGTATATTCGATGCACCTCCTGGGTACAGCAGAAGGAGTCACGTGTGCATCCTGATACAGGCTTGCCATGGTCACTGGAAGAGCTCTCTTGTGGATTGTATATTCGAGGCTCCTCCTCATACTGCTACCGCTGAACACTTCAGTTACACCTGAGGGAGTTTTGAAGCGCTAATACTGAAATGATAAACAGCCCTTGAAATGAAAAGCTGTTCTTTCCGTTGATTTAATAATTCCAGTATCCTTTCTTTTTTAATAAAGCCCTAGAGCACCTGGCTGTGTTGTGGGAACAGTACAGTGGATGACAGCAGAGACATATTGCATTGCTGCTGTGTCCTCGGTAGCTCTCTGAAGACCCGTGTTTAACTCTCTTTGAGAGCCCGGGGAGTTCATTATTTATTCAGGACTTAAAACTTGAATTTCAGACTGTGTGTGTGTTGCTTCATTTTGTAACAGTAAAAGCATTCAGTACCTGTGTAATGCTTTGTGGTTCAAATCGAGGATTCCTGGAAAGCGTTCAGTCCGGCAGACCTCTCTCCACACTGCCCCTGAAACGATGTGCACTGCAGGACTGAGGTTCATGTTCCCAGCCCACTTTACAGCATTGGCATCGGCCCGTGTTTATTTTATTCTTCATGCACATTGGATTTGTAAAGCACTGGGGACTGGAGCCCTCTTTTAATCCACTGAGCAAATACTTCACAGGCAATTAGTCCACTAAGAAATATTCAGAAACAGCACTTGAGCTGAATAACTCACTGACATAGACATGGCCACAAGCTCAGTTCAAAGCAGAGCTCTGCATAACTTTAAATAAAAGAAGAGCCTTGTTTGATTTTGGATGTTACACAGAGATGGTATTCATTCAACAATGGGTATTGCTATGGTAAAATGACTTCATCTTCGGGTGCACAAAGGGTCACATGTGTGCCTGTCCTGGTTTTATCTCAGCCTCATTTTACAGCTGAAATAAAGCTGAAGCTTGCTGGAGACTACTGGGTAGTATAGAGGGCAACACAACATGAGCTTGCTATATTGCAATTTCATGACATTAAAATTTGCATTAATACCATCTTCTCTGTAGACAGTCTAAAAAAGGGACCAATTGATAGTATACTTATGAATGTTATTAAGTCAACCCCACCTGCAGTCTATCTGTCTACCTATTTATTATATTCCTAACGGTCCCACATGCATCCTTCTCGGACCCTCCTGTAAGGAAGTTTCAGCCAGCCCCTGTCATTGTCTGTCTCCCATCTCCATGCTTCCCTGTTTCCTGGCAGGCTGCCATCGCACACCAGATAAAGGGGGAAAAAGGAACAGCAGAATCACAACTAAAATAATTACAAATTGCATTCGCAAGTGCAAATTACTTGAAGTCCAGTATGGAAAAACACACCTCATGGAGGACAGTCGGTGGAGAGCTGCCTGACATTGTTCCAAGTGTGTTTGTCTTTGACTGGTGTTTTTGGCAAGCTGCCAGTCGGTACAGAATTGGTTGTACTTTTAAATCCTTTTATTAAAATTCTTCCTGAAGTAGAACAGAGCTGCCACACTGCCAGATTATAATTCTGTGATTCACTGGGAAAAGTAACACAATAACGGCTGCTCAATGTAACAATACAAGCGCAACGAAAACCAAACACTTCCCATATCCCAGCTAAGGTTGAGTAAATATTCAACAAACACGAGTTCAGCTGAACTGTCAACTGACTCATAAGGGTAGAAAAAAATTCCTAAACTCCTTATGGCACCAAGCCATTAACTGGATTGCATTGCACTGTCATAATCAACAACAGCTCAGACTCCCAGACAAAGACATGCCTTTGGGTCTTAGATTAATCTTTAACCTAACAGAACACAGAACGTATGATCTGGCATTCTAAACATTATTGTTAGAGTAAACTCAACTTACTCATTTTTGAACTATGAAAAAAGGTCTTACGATTAAAGAGTTTTATTTTTATGGATGTGCCTTCTATCTTGCATGCTGTCGTTTTCAAAACAGTAAAATGAATAATCATAATAGAAACAGTTTGCTTCTGTGACAAACGAGATGAATATACTGCTTGTGGCACGTAGCACATTGAACACCCCCTCTCCTGTACGTGGTGTAGTCACAGGAGGATATACAGAGTCAATAGGGTGCAGGCCATCGAGGGCAGCACCGACTCCATGCCACCGCTCTGCACAATGTTTAAATTGGTCTGGAGGGATGCAACGTTAAATCAGTCATGTGCAGCAGCACTGCTTTGATGCTAAAGTACAGCACACTGAGAGTGAAAGTACATGGAATAAAACTGCCGCTTTTCTTCCCCATGTTTCCTAATGCTCATTGGCTGCTCTTGCACAGTCTGAGCTCAGGGCCACCCTGAGGAGCAATGCCGCTCATGCACAGTCTGAGCTCAGGGCCACACTGAGGAGCAATGCTGCTCTTGCACAGTCTGAGCTCAGGGCCACCCTGAGGAACAATGCCGCTCATGCACAGTCTGAGCTCAGGGCCACCCTGAGGAGCAATGCCGCTCCTGCACAGTCTGAGCTCAGGGCCACCCTGAGGAGCAATGCCGCTCCTGCACAGTCTGAGCTCAGGGCCACCCTGAGGAGCAATGCTGCTCATGCACAGTCTGAGCTCAGGGCCACCCTGAGGAGCAATGCTGCTCATGCACAGTCTGAGCTCAGGGCCACCCTGAGGAGCAATGCTGCTCATGCACAGTCTGAGCTCACTGAGAAGCAATAATTCATGTGTTGTTGGTTTATTTCTTACTCACCAGAAAAGTGTTTTACTGCATGTTACATTTATAGACTAATTTTTCTTTTGCTAGCTAGATATTGGATATCAATACAGAAACGCATAGTTTTATTACTTACCGTACACCAGTATGAAATGGATATTACTCTACCACTCCACGTACTTGTTTCTGAATGTGAAATAAAAAGAAATAGACTGGAAACAAATCTTCAAACAAACAGGCAGTTTTTTTTTTTTAAAATAAAATATCTCCTAGCCCTTACCCCCTCCTCCTCCCCATTGGTTTTGATAACTAGTGTGCATGTTTTAAAAACTGTAAACAAACAGACTTTCTAGTTTCCACCTCTTAAGTACAGCAGTGTGTCTCCAGGAAAATTAAAATCGAAATTGTACTTAGTATCTCAGTAACCTTTTCTGAAGCCCTGGGGGTGACTTCCTTGAAAGAGGCTTCATCCAGTTCAGGTTTTATCAAAGAAACTCATTCATCACATCATGTCCTGTACTGAAGTTTATAAAAACAACTCAGTTGAATCCAGTTCATTACAGCAGGGAAGACGGCTGCTCAGAATTTGAGTTTCGAGGAGCCCATGTTTCTATCAGCAAGCGTACTGTACAGGACCGGTTATCACAGGCTGGATCATATTTCTATCCCTCTAACCATAAAAGGAGCCATGTCATGTACTTAATCCATGAACTTTTTTATGAATCTGGATCAATAATAGGTTTTCACAGCTGTGTTATTTTGAATTGATCTGGAAGACATTCTTCAAATGTGTGCACAGCAAAACTCTGCCGTCTATTGTCTGGGAATCAGCAAATCAACACCTACAAACAGGCAATGCAGTCTTTTGAAAAGGACCAGATTCAGCTGATGCCAATGTGCAGAAGCAACCCGTTGATATAGGAGTTAATAATGCTACTCTAAACAGTGTATGAAGTTCAGTTGAGCCCTTCTGCATCTGGCATGGAAACACAACCCCAGGCTACAGCTCTGCCTCTGTGCATCTGGATCCTTGTCAGGTTACACAAGCCAAGTCCTGTCGACCCGGGTCAGTGCTTGCAAGAAGCTTCTGGAAGCGAAAGGTGAATGTATGAACCAACATTTTTAAATAATTCCAAGCCCTGACTTAAATCAGAATCTGTGAAGAAGGAGGGACGAAAATGTCAATTCAATGTGTTCCAGGTTTGGTTTGTGGTGTTTGTTTATATTAAACTAGTCTAGTCTGTAAAAAACAGAACGTGTTAAAAGTTTGAGAAACAAATGCATCTCAGTTAGTATACCAGTTCATCAGCAATGTGGCTAAAGAGACTCCACAGGAACCAGGGGGTGGACACAATCCCAGGAGCCCCTTCCATTGTTGCCATGGAAACCACACTTCCTCCAGTTCTGCTCCACTCCTGTCAGGTAATCAGAAGGCTGTTTTAAAAAAACAAAAAAAAACAAAAACACCCAGACTGTCCAGCCACTGCCCTGTCGCCCAATCAGGAGTTCCTATCCCAGTCCTGGGGTTGGAAGGACGCAGTGAGCAAAACCATGGCCTCTGCGAATGGAACAGAACAACATCTCAGTGCATTGTCAAGAATTGGTGTCTAGCTATTTCTAACAGCAGAGAGAAGCCTGATTCTCATCGAATACCCCCTCCCCCCCCCAGAAAACTGGACAATTAAAAACACCAGGCAGTAAATATGTAACCCAAAAACTTCAAGGTACAGTATGAGACAGCTGATCCAAGTCAGTGACTGGAATTACTGCAAACACCTTCTTATTAGTTAATCAATAAAACTCAACACAGGGGTAATTACCAGGGATTACACAACAGCTTTAAAACAAATTACAGGCTTACGGGCAGGCTGGCACAGAGTACAACCCTGTGCAGTGGACAGCTGGTTACTGTGATCAAGGGGTTACAGATCAGCGCTGGTTACTGTGATCAAGGCTTTATAGATACACTGTATAATGTCACTGTATTAAAAGCTCAGGTATTCCATGCACTGTATAATGTCACTGTATTAAAAGCTCAGGTATTCCATGCACTGTATTATCTGTCACTGTATTAAAAGCTCAGGTATTCCATGCACTGTATAATGTCACAGTATTAAAAGCTCAGGTATTCCATGCACTGTATTATCTGTCACTGTATTAAAAGCTCAGGTATTCCATGCACTGTATTATCTGTCACTGTATTAAAAGCTCAGGTATTCCATGCACTGTATAATGTCACAGTATTAAAAGCTCAGGTATTCCATGCACTGTATTATCTGTCACTGTATTAAAAGCTCAGGTATTCCATGCACTGTATTATTTGTCACTGTATTAAAAGCTCAGGTATTCCATGCACTGCATTATCTGTCACTGTATTAAAAGCTCAGGTATTCCATGCACTGTATAATGTCACTGTATTAAAAGCTCAGGTATTCCATGCACTGTATTATCTGTCACTGTATTAAAAGCTCAGGTATTCCATGCACTGTATAATGTCACTGTATTAAAAGCTCAGGTATTCCATGCACTGTATAATGTCACTGTATTAAAAGCTCAGGTATTCCATGCACTGTATTATCTGTCACTGTATTAAAAGCTCAGGTATTCCATGCACTGTATTATCTGTCACTGTATTAAAAGCTCAGGTATTCCATGCACTGTATAATGTCACTGTATTAAAAGCTCAGGTATTCCATGCACTGTATTATCTGTCACTGTATTAAAAGCTCAGGTATTCCATGCACTGTATAATGTCACTGTATTAAAAGCTCAGGTATTCCATGCACTGTATAATGTCACTGTATTAAAAGCTCAGGTATTCCATGCACTGTATTATCTGTCACTGTATTAAAAGCTCAGGTATTCCATGCACTGTATAATGTCACTGTATTAAAAGCTCAGGTATTCCATGCACTGTATAATGTCACTGTATCAAAAGCTCAGGTATTCCATGCACTGTATTATCTGTCACTGTATT
Organism: Acipenser oxyrinchus oxyrinchus; assembly: GCA_030684275.1. NCBI lineage: Eukaryota > Metazoa > Chordata > Actinopteri > Acipenseriformes > Acipenseridae > Acipenser > Acipenser oxyrinchus. The sequence goes on along the minus strand of CM060271.1, from coordinate 17,928,808 downwards.
AAAAGCTCAGGTATTCCATGCACTGTATAATGTCACTGTATTAAAAGCTCAGGTATTCCATGCACTGTATAATGTCACTGTATTAAAAGCTCAGGTATTCCATGCACTGTATAATGTCACTGTATTAAAAGCTCAGGTATTCCATGCACTGTATAATGTCACTGTATTAAAAGCTCAGGTATTCCATGCACTGTATTATTTGTCTCAGTAAACGGTTATTCTGCAGCAAGTGGCACACAATGGCTCTTGTGTGCTAGAGCAGTAATGACAGTTTCAGGTGACTAGGTGGGGGAGCAGTTCTTTCAGGGTTGACGATGGGAAAGTGGTCAGACTGCTTTCTGAACAATGGGACACAGGCGCGTGTGTGCATGCATGTGTGTGTGTGTGTGTGTGTGTGTGTCCTGAGCTGTGGCAATGTGTGACATGGCTGTGCAAGAAGAGAATTAACCCCAGAACAACACGTGGAAAGGTCTATGGGAGTCTCCATCACTGCTCAGGAGAAGAAGCCTGCGAGGCAGTCATAATGCTGCTAATGAGAGTAGATTTTAAAGCTTTGGTTACACTCCTTTAATGCAATCGCCTTGCATCTCTGGAGGCAGTATCTGCAGTTTAATTCTACCTTGGCTCATAACTGAAATGGCAAGTCCAAACATCACAAAACAATTTGGGACGATAGCTGCAGAGACCCAGGGCTGGATACACTGCTACTGTGCCTTTGCCTCCATAAACGTGATTCCTCTGGGGCAACGTGTCTTTCACTGTGTCCCTGATAGCGGCCCTGTACCACGGCTAACTCAGAGAGGACTTTGGCCTCCAGGACTGCCAAGTCTGCGCACTTCAAGAGCACAAACAAAAGTTTCCCAAACAGCAGGACTAAGCCAATGACTCGTGCGTCTAGACATGAGCAGAGCTACAGCAGGGTCTCTGAGTAACACAATGATACAAGTTGAAATGATATGATCGTGAAGAGAGACAGTGCATGCAGCAAACTGAGAGTTGGGACAAGTTACTGTGTCTGTCAGTCTTCCAACTGCACAGCTTTACTGCTGAGGCAACAGAACTCCATGCCAGCAGAATCGCTCCACCAGAACCTGGCCTCTGCAATGGTGTTTTCAACAAACAGCGAAACACAAGAGTCAGCTGGGGACAAAACCCTGCGTTTGATTGCTTTGAGAAAGTTCACAAGGACAGAGAAGCTGACAGGTGGGGGGCTGGGGGGTGGGGTAACGTATAAACAAAGTATCCAAACTTATTATTATAAAACTAGACAAAGGTTCAGGGTTCATTAAAGCCTCTGTGCTTAAAACCTCTCTCGCCTGTTCTCTGCTAAGCTTTAAAACAAACATGCACTGTTTTTTTTTTTGTTTGTTTGTTTTCCTTTTATGTAGCTTGCATCTGTGTGTGGGATTCAGAGTATGTGTGTGTGTGTAACCCTGTATCACCCAGGCTATGGATGTACTGCAGCAGATTCTCCTGATGCACTGTTTCAAGACCAGACAGATTAATGCAGCACTCTGTCCTCAGCTGCAGTTTCTGGATCTGGTTTCTCTGAGGGCAGCTAAGCTGTTCTCAATTGTAATAACTGATGTCAGTCTACACCAAGTAGCCCTAATCAACTCTGAGACTGTACCTGCCCTGGGGGGTTCAGTATAACTCAGAGACTGGCTCAGCCACCTGCTGTACTGCGAAACTGACAGTCTTAACTGGAACAATGAGATGGTATCAGTTTCCCAGAGGAGCCTGATCCTCACTAGGGTTTCCAGATGTTAACAACCTGCCTCTGCTGACTGACTGCCTTCATGAGGAGCAAATATAATCAGTTATGAAATACAAGAACTTTGTGGGCGGATCTCTAGGGAGTAACTGAGAAACAGAGCAGAATACCTTCCCAACAGTCAAACACAAACAAGGCTTCTTAAAGCTCTGTATATTCTCTGGTCAGCAGTGTGGAGTAGTGGTTAGGGCTCTGGACTCTTGACCGGAGGGTCATGGGTTCAATCCCAGGTGGGAGACACTGCTGCTGTACCCTTGAGCAAGGTACTTTACCTAGATTGCTCCAGTAAAAACCCAACCGTGTAATTGGGTAATTGTATGTAAACATAATGTGATATCTTGTAACAATTGTAAGTCGCCCTGGCTAAGGGCGTCTGCTAAGAAATAAATTAATAATAATAATAATAAATATTCTTATCTACAGCAGCCAGCAGTATGTTCACATCACTGTGTAACAAACAGGGTCTGCATGAAACATGACTGCTGAATGCTACTGCGTTTGCTAGCTAGTAGCAAAATCAATTGAACCCCCCTGTAACACAGATTGCTAATCAATGTCTAGCCCTGACTGGAGGGTATTGCGAAGCATCAGGTCTGCCACAGTCCTAATGACCACACAACAATCCCTCAATATGTCATGCTGCCTGGATCCACAGTGCCTAACAAGCAGCGTGTCTGTGGTTGCTGGGTGTGAAACCGAGCAACACAGCTATATCCCGAAAGACAAAAACAATCTTGTCATCCTGTAGCAGCCATTAACCTAAAACGGACCACGTTTTTACAACCATTCAGGTATCTCCTGATAATCGTATGCAAGCATTACAGCATTGCATTATTAATGAAGCATGGAGCATTACAAGATTCAGCTTCACAGGGGATGCAGACAGGAAATTCAGTGGACTTGCACTTGCACTCAATGAAAATCAATGTTATTATACAATTAAAATAATGGATAGTGTAGATAATAGAATATACTGTATTGAATAAAACAGAAATGATATTAAGTACGTTTATATAAATGCATGCATATACTTTTTGAAATAAAATCAATCAATAAATAACAGTAACTGACATAAAAGACTAACTGAATTTACCTTAATTTGGTTGAATGTTGAACTCCTTGGTGACGCTCCCCTCTCAGGCAGGTAGGTGTTTCCAAGTGCTGACAAACGCAGTAGGAATGAGGGAGTAAGGCACAGTGGTTATACTATTCCAGCTGTCCGAGGTAGGGTCGTAGCAGTCTAACGTCTTACAGCGCTGGGTGCCAAAGTAGCCCCCCACCACGTAGAGCTTGTTGCCGGAAGCCACGGCGTGGCAGCTCATGCGTTTGGAGGTCATGTCCCCGACTCGCGTCCACTGATTGGTCTCACAGTCAAAGCGGTAGGCGGAGACGGCGGTGAATTCGGTGTCGCCACCCATGATGAAGATCTGGCTGCCTAAGACCGCGGCGGCTGTGTATCGCCAGGGCTGGGGGCACTCGGCCGCGATGGCCCAGCGGTTTTCCACAGGATCGTAGCACTGGACCTTGGAGGCTTTGTCCCGGTGGATGGTGGTGCCACCGAAAACAAACAATTTCAGTTTAGCGCTGACCACAGCCGCGTTGCTTACCCCGTCCCTCAGGGGCGCCATCATTATCCACTTGTTGGTGAGGGGGTCGTACCTCTCCACCTGCTTCAGAGAGACGGAAGGGGAGGCAGGGAATACGCCCGCTATGGCTGTGTGTCCGCCAACGACGTACAAGCAGTTCTCAAGTTCGGCAGAGCCGTGGCCAAAGCGAGCGATCAACATAGGGGCGCCTTTAGACCACTCTTCGTGAACTGTGTCATAAACCCAAACATCCTTGGAAACGCCATTCTCAGACCCCCGCCCCCCGGTTACGTACACTTTGCACCCAATAGCACAGGCACTGAACTCCTTCCTGGGGCTGGGCAGGTCCGACTTGGGGATGATCTCCTTGGCCTTGTGGTCCACCTGGTAGATCTTGTCGCACATGAAGGTCTGGCCCCCCAGGATGAGCAGGGTGTGTCCAGCCATGCGGGGGCGCGCGCAGGGGCTGGTGACCACTCCGTCGTTCTGAAGGATCCTCTTCTTGCACTGGACAGCCTCCTCCACAATCTGCCGGCTCCTCTTGTCTGAGAGCACCAACTCCTCGCAGGCCACCGCCTCAACCAGGTACTCAGAAGGCAGCAGGGCCAGGCGGATCCCCCTCAGGAGCTCTGGGAGGTGGTCCTTCCTGCTGTCCAGGTCGCAGCGGACCCAGCGGATGACGGCATGGTAGACTATCTTCTCATCCTCGACCTCCAGCTCGTCACTGAGGATGAGATCCAAGAGCTTGTCCTTGGAGAGTCCATAGAAGTCCTCCGAGTCCCTCACAGCCTCGAAGTGTACCAGGCACATCCTCCAGGAGAGCTCGTAGAGGCGCTTGCACTGATGGGCGTCCGAGAGCAGCATCATGCCGAGGCAGTTGGAGGAGTGCAGGTTCTTCTCCAGGAACTCGACCGCTGCGTCCCGGATGTCGTGGAACTGCAGCATGTCCCCGGCCTCCAGCAGGGACTCCGCATTCTCCTCGTTGATGACGACCCGCGAGGAGTAGGCAAAGTCCAGCAGCAGCTCCAGCACCTCGGGGTGCACGCTGTCGTGGAAGTTCACCTCGCTGTCCAGGCTCTCGCGCAGGCCCCCGCTGAACATGGCCTCGAAGTAGTGGCTGCAGGCAGCCAGCACGGCACGGTGGCAGGAGAAGGAGCGCTCGCCCGCCCACAGGGTGACGTCAGTGAACATGCACTGCTTGCGCAGGGTGTTGAGGTGGGTGAGCACGCTGTCCGGGTGCGAGGGCTTGTGGAACAGGGAGATGTTCATAGAGCCTGTGCTGGAGCGGGACTTCCGGTTCTCGTGCACGCTAACAGACATGGCTTCCAGTCCCTCAGTGGATTGCTTATTCCCTAACTGAAAAAAGAAGAAAAAAAAAAAAGAAGTAAAATATACATTTATATGTTTCTTTGAACCCAATATTTTCCAATCCAAGGATTTTTATTACATTGAGATTTTGTAGACATAGGTCTGGTTAAGCCCATAAACTGAAGGGTGAAAAAAAAAAAAAGAAAGTTCAATGTTCAGCCACTGTTCAAATACGCCCAGCAAAGATATACATTGATTCCACTCTCTTTTCCATTAAGGACTTGTGCTGAGAAACATGCAGCTTTAAATTAAGAGCAGTTGGTGCCTCTCTGCCCCACATTTACTGTTTATCTTCAAATGCATGTTGGCAGATCTATACAAGCACCCAGGAGAACACAGGTGAAAACAATGACTTCAGTTTAATCAAATAATGAGTCAGCAGAGTACTGCCCAGTGCAGCTTGATAGCAGGCCTGATATCACACTGCAGAACAAAGACCTTTCAATGGAAACAAGTAATCTCAGGTTGAACAGCTGCTTGCTGCACAAGAGAAAGCATGGCTCAAACAGAATCACACCATTGCTTATACAGTCCAATCCACTGCGGGGCTGGCCTGCAACTCTCAAACATCATTCATGGTGCTCCGATTGGGGGAAGAGGGTTAAAACATCAATGATCGCAGCCAATCAGATATATATATATATATATATATATATATCTTTAAGAAATATCTTCATGCAAAATGCTTAACTATCACCATGGTGAATTATCTACCAGATAATGCCTCATCACTGCTATCACTCTTTAATCATGCGGGGCAGTGCTCCAAGTAAGCTTTTTACTTTTGGAGCCAGCAGGCTCCTATTTTTTTCTATATGGTCACTTGAAAAACAAAATGGTCGTATTGCACTTAATTTAAATATCTACATACAAACTTATTTACTGTTCAAAATAATAACCATATAGATGCAGTGCTGATCAGACCTCGAATAATGCAAAGTAACAAACATGTGCATCTCCAAGCAGGTTTTTTTCTCAATACATACAATACTTGGCTTCTAAATGCAGAATTAATGAGCTTGAAGTCACTGTAAAGCAGTTTGCACAGGTAGCGTTGCCATGCACTCCAGCCCTGGTCGAAACTTTGTCAAGCACAGCTTTGCATAGTGTAGCGTTGGCATGCTCTCCAGCCCTGGTCGATACTTTGTAAAACAGTTTGCACAGGTGAGCGTTGCCATGCCACTCCAGCCCTGGTCGCATACTTTGTAAAGCAGTTTGCACAGGTAGCGTTGCCATGCACTCCAGCCCTGGTCGAAACTTTGTAAAGCAGTTTGCACAGGTAGCGTTGCCATGCACTCCAGCCCTGGTCGATACTTTGTAAAGCAGTTTGCACAGGTAGCGTTGCCATGCACTCCAGCCCTGGTCGATACTTTGTAAAGCAGTTTGCACAGGTAGCATTGCCATGCACTCCAGCCCTGGTCGATACTTTGTAAAGGGAGCTCTTCTTTCGCAATACAATACACCATGTTCATTTTTATGCATATATCCTCTTCCTGTGCTTTGGTGTGGTTTGATTCCATTTCACAAACACGTGGAGACTCTCCGCTCTGTAGGATGCGTTTGCTTTCCTGAAATACACTGCAGAGCCTTTGCATGCCTTGCACTTCTGGTATGTTTAATTAGGGATTCTTTCTTAAAAGGGAAAGAGCCTGCTGTAACATCAGCATTCCTGGCAATTTGTGGCCCTGCTTGCCTACAATAACTGCAGCGCATTAGCCCTGTTGGCACCATGCTGGCTGTTAGATACAGAGAGTTTGCAACAAAGCAGCACACCATAAACTGAATTGCACTGAATCGTGCCAAACACAGAAGCAGACATTTGGTGATGCATGCAGGGTATGGGAATCGAGCCAGGAGAACACAACGGAAGTGGACTGGGTGAGGTGCAAGTACTTACGTGTACAAGGAGTACAACACAGAATGCTAGACTTGAATATGAATGGTATATGGTTTTGAGAAAAGCCTTTAGCAGCAAGACAGCAGAGCAGACTTTACTTTGCAGCAGCCACTGGATTTGTGCTGAACTTCATGGGCCCTTCAGTTTGAGTAGCTCAATGCATTTTAGTTTGGTATTGCAATGTGGGAGGCTGGCGTGCACACCGTCAGCAGGGAGAACGACTGAGCGCAAACATTGCTCAGGGGTTACAATGCAGGGATCCAGCACAAAAGGTACATTGTGATGGTAAAGGCGGGTTGGGATTGGGAAATGAATATCCTGCACCACTTACGCTGGCAGAAACTGCTGACCTAGGCGCAGGCATTGACAGTGAAGAGCAGTGGGGGAGCCTGCATCTGCTCCCGTCCCGCCTCTTCAGGAGAGGTCCTTCTACAGTATAGGCTGTGCTGTTTGAGGAGTCCTACGATGCAAAATGGGAAAAGTGGCCGTGGTTACTGGGATAAAGTGAAAGTATCTGAATGGATTGCATCGTTCTTTCATTGAATCTGTACACTACCTTGTGTACCTTTTTTGCTGCTTGCTGTACAGCTGACTTGCAGCACTTTGACACATGCTTTTCAAAACACAACACACTGACAAACAAAAAATGTACAGCTCCTGCCTCTGGACAGAACCAGACAACTGTATTCCTTGCCAGCTGTGCAAAAATGGGCATGCATGCACACAGCATACCAAAATCTTCCTTCTTTTATGTGCACTTTAATGACACCTATTAATTGCAGTTTCTCAGTAACACGGAGACAATGGCTGTTTAAGCTACTTCAACCCTGTGCCTGTTATTTTGAGTAAACACCTTGTCTCGCCTTTCCAAAGCAGCCGAGAGACCTCCTTTCTTGAGAGGTATTGGTATTCTTGCGAGGCCTTCCTCCAGTGTTCAGCTTTCCATCCCTTTCTTCTCCAGGACTGATGAAGAACACTGGCCGCTTTCTATCACCAGCTGGCTGAATAAACAAGTGCTTCCCTCAACCTCCTGGAAGCAGAGTACTGGCAAGCGGGTGCTGGAGGTGTCTTTGCGACGGGGGCTTGACTCAGCCACTTTACACATGTGTTAAACAAGCTGGCTGGCTGGCTGTCAACAGGAAGGGGGGTGCAAGTCTAGCACGAGTCACCATGGTGACCACTTTGACGCCCAGTCTCACAGATCATCTTGTGAGGGGATGGGTGCCACGTTAGAAGGAGTCATGCCTGGCTTTGAGCTTAACCATGTTACCACCTGACATGCCAGTCACTCTGGATCCAAGCAAGCCTCCAGCATGTAGAAATAAAGCAATTTTATCAAAGCACACAACATTAAACTACTGGCTACTGGATGACATCACCAAAAGCAAAAGACTAAAATCACAATGAAAGGCACACACCTGCACCGTGGGAATGACCTGCTGAACCCACAATCATACACAGTGTGTTTTCCACAATGAGGCCATGCCATTGTGTTTCAGTTTCTAGGTGATAAAAGCCTCCCGATGGTACTCGCTTCAATTGAACCCAATTCTAATTACAGTATGTTTCTAATTACAGTATGATGAAATACAATGCTGCTTCCCCACCTCAACCACAGGAACACAAACAGCTGGAGCAGTTAATGGACCCACTGCCTTAGACTAATCTCCAAGAGCTAGCCTAGGCTTTGGGAAATGCTACTTTTATACCGTATATTTAAAATAAGAATCTTTGAAAATACTTCAATAAATAAACAGAAAACTCAGCTGCTATTACAAACTCCCCCCAACCCCCTAAAACGAAGGTGATCAAGTAAGGATATGTTGTTGACCTGAAGAACATGAACCGCGGACTCCTATGCGATTTACAGGCGCGATGTCTTGTCTAAACCTCCACAGGAGACCGGTATCAAAAGCTCTTGAAATCCACGCGTTTGCCAGCTGTACCCACTGCATGATTACTGACAGTGTGTAAGGCGGACAACATTGACAAATGGGGCACGGTTCACCGATTGCTACAATGTTAATATAATACTGCTTAAAAGTATTATGTTACGTACTTTGCCAAAGAAGTCAATGTACGGAATTTGAAGAAAAAAAAAAAATAGTACAAATTAAAATACACCCACTAGTCTACAGGTTCGACATAACCTCTTCTGTCACCTGTACGTACAACTCCCGTCGCAATCTGTAGTACAGGTCACACAAATCCTTAAAAAAACAGAAACTAAACTAGAAAAGCACACAAAAAAAGAACTTCATATGTTGTAAGCTTTCCATGCTTCTAAACTACATCTTAACGGGTCATAACTCTTACAACAACTTGTGACCGTGTTTCCAACCACTTTCCTAATTAAAACCGAAACAGCTACATTAAACACATAAACTAAACATGCAGCAAGACTGCGTCCAGCATACTTACAGAGCAGACCCGTCGTTATACATACAGCGCAGTCAATAATAGTCCGTGGACCGCAAGTAGTTTCATCATTTACTGTTGTACTTTCTTTGCTTGTCGCTTTACTTTCTGTCTCAACGCAATTAAGTTGCGCGTAATATGCCAGACGGCGAAACGACAGTCCTGCCACAGCCGGGGCGGGGCGGGGCTAGTGTGGCACTGCCGTGAACCAACCGAAACACACCTTTTCGAGTTACCTTTAAATGTGACCAATGGAAATCGAGTTTTCTGAGACAGGGCCGAGAGTTAGTTTGAAACGAGCACACCCATCAGAGCGTGAGATGGTGATTCTGGTGGGTTCATTTTTTTATGAATGGTGAAAACAAAACAAAAGACTAGATTGGTCTGCACAGTTAAACATATGAAAGTGCGGTACGATGTTGCAAGAAATGTCACACACCCTGGTTCTGGTTTAAAACAATGTAAAACCATTACCGTGACAAATGAATCTTACTTTCATTAAGCGGAGTCAATAAAAGTATACAGCAAGTATACGCTTTTGCATTGCATTGTGCAAGTAAATATAGTTTAACATTGACTTTATGAGTGTTTGCTGCCCCGTAGTGGTTAGAAAAATGGTTTACAGGTAGGCTGGCGTTTTGGTTTTATTTTGGATCACATGACGTCTCTTTAAACCGATTTTGTTTGCTAATTGAACCCAGGAGAAGCTGTTACTCACGCCTTGACTGAGCCTGATTCTGTTTCACGTCATTTCTATTTGAAACAGACGTGACAAATTGCGTGATCGCTCAGCGCTGGTCCTAATTGCATTTCAATGTTACAGTCGCCAGTTGTGCCTTTGTTTTGTTATTTTCACGCGTTTAACAGAGCTGTACTGACAGTATAAAATACCCAGTACTGAGTGTAAACTGATCGCAAATCCATAATTTAAAATCTCCTAGAAAAGACTTTAGGGTTCTTTTTAAAGTAGGGTTCTTTAAAAAAACAAAAACAAAACAAAAAAAAACTTTTTAAATGTGTGCGGTACTGGCTTTTAATATGTCATATGAACGCTGTGTTTAATACAGTGGCATGGCTTTTAATATGGGAGGATCTGCTATTCCTATCTGTATGTTATAGTCTACAGACCCTGCTATTCCTATCTGTATGTTATTGTCTACAGACCCTGCTATTCCTATCTGTATGTTATAGTCTACAGACCCTGCTATTCCTATCTGTATGTTATAGTCTACAGACCCTGCTATTCCTATCTGTATGTTATAGTATACAGACCCTGCTATTCCTATCTGTTGCCACCAGGCTGTACTGTATGTTCACAATGGATCCACATAGTACAAAAGAGAATCAGGAGTCAGTAGTGGACAGGTACCTAAATATTTGCATCTTTCCATATACTGATGCTCTCAGTAATTGTGTTGAAGAATGTCTGAAGCAAGTTTTATAACTTGGATACATGGTTCTTTTGATGTGTGTGACAGACCTGCTGGAGAGAGATTCACCAGACCAGCTGAATATTCCTTAGTGATCCACTAGAGGGCAGATTCCCCAAACCAGCTGAATATTCCTTAGTGATCCACTAGAGGGCAGATTCCCCAAACCAGCTGAATATTCCTTAGTGATCCACTAGAGGGCAGATTCACCAGACCAGCTGAATATTCCTTAGTGATCCACTAGAGGGCACACTGCCCAGACCAGCTGAATATTCCTTAGTGATCCACTAGAGGGCAGATTCACCAGACCAGCTGAATATTCTTTAGTGATCCACTAGAGGGCAGATTCACCAGACCAGCTGAATATTCCTTAGTGATCCACTAGAGGGCAGAGAAGGGTTATCTTGCCATGCTTTTCTGCTGCTACATGTTTTGCAGTAAAGAAACCAGAGAAGGTTTGTAACGCATTGTAATCACTGGCAGCAGCAGCAGCCCTTTGAAAACTGTGAGTGTTGTTTGGTCAGGTAGCTGTAAATTAATAAAGTGGTTGGCCTTTAAGTGACTTGGCTGAAATCACCTCTTCTGAAGGTAGTTCTAGCTAATGAAATAGTTCCATAAACTGTAAATATCGCTATACAGGACTCACATTTACACTTTTGAATGAAGCACATGTTTAATTTATTTTAAAATAAATGATTGGGCACCATACTGCTTCCAGGTAGTCTGTTTACTCCAGCATTGCCTTCTGGTTGCAAAGCATGTCAGTCCTTAGAGGAAGCAGATGATTGGCTAATTACAGGAAAAAAGTGCTGAGGGATGTTGAGGGGTTTCTTTCCAGATGACAAGACCTAGGAGGTGCAATTATATCAGATTACATGAGTAAAGTATGCTCTCGTTCATGTGTAGGGTTCAGGTCTCATATTACCCACATACCAACTTTGATCCCAAGTCAAAGCCATCCACCCACTCCCTGCCTGGGCTCAAACCCCAGCGTGGGTCACATTTGAACCACACCAGTATCTCTTGCACAATTCCCTGAGCAGGGGTTGGGTTGTCTCAGAGATGCTGACTAAGAATACTTCACAGGGGAGAGATGATAAATAGTGTCAATGCACGGCTGGCCGGCACAAGCTGTGCTTTTCCATCCTGGATTTAGAATCGTTGATCCCAAGCAATGAAATGAAATAATGTGTTGAGGACAGGCAGTGATTCAAGCCAGCCTGGCACCATTCTGAGAGCCTCTCATATGAAAGAGGGGCTTTAAATACACATTGGACAGGTGGCAGCTTCATTGATTGGTTGCTCTCCCTATTGAACATGTGGTAGCCCCTTTGATACTATAAATATCCTAAATGTTCAAGAGACATTTTCTTTAACTGCAGCAATTGTATGGGTTTCCCTCAAATAATAATAATAATTATTATTATTCACAATAAATGCAAAAAATCAAACAACTCTTCTGAGTCAGGCTTAAACAGAATGTTCTCTTCTACACTGGGGGGGTCTTGTGACTCTTCAAACATTGCTGTATAAAAATAAGTGTTTGGTAAATCATGCTGCCTTGTATTTTCAATAGCGGTGCAGCTACCAACTCTATCTGCACTTTCCACAGAATAATAATAATAATAATAATAATAATAAGGCTCACCATGGGTTTGAATTAACACTGTCTCTTAACACATTGGTGCACAAAGCATTGTTTGGTAACACCTGCATTGTAGGGTATCGTTGAATTTGAATGAAAACCAACCCAAGCCCAGTGCAGTTAAACTGCAGTGTCTGTTGGGACAATAGCAAATGCTCACTTGTAATTTGTTTGCTGGTAGGGATTAAAGAGCAGTTTAAATGTAGAACCCAATAATTATTATTACAAACATCAAATTATTGACCAAGATGCCTTTATCTATGATGACTGTACAAAGACTAGGCTGTGAGAACTATGCATCAGCTGCCCACTCCCTGACAGCCTGCATCTCGGACCTCATCCACAGAGGACAAGTCCATTTCGTGACTAAACTCAGGTTCCCACCCCTGAGTCAGCGGCTGCGCTCGGACCTCATCCACAGAGGACCGTCCATTGTCTGAATAAACCCTTTTCTTTAACCACTGGACCACACAGCCTCCTCCAATAATCAAACAAACACAAATTATGACCAAGATCCTTTCTATGATATGTCAATGGCTGGAGAACTTGCAAGCTGCCCACTCCCTGACAGCCTGCCTCGGACCTCATCCACAGAGGACAGTCCATTTCTGAATAAACTGTTCCCATTCCCTGACAGCCTGCCTCGGACCTCATCCACAGAGGACAGTCCGCTTCCATGATGAACACGTTGTATTCAACTGAATCCAGAGGCAAGGGCTGAACGGCAACAGCAAACCATATGCTTCAAAAACCAACTTCTTACCATTCAACTGAACAGCCCGCTCTGCAGTGGAGAAGGACGCACTGTGAGTGTTTTACACTGACGTGACTGTCATTCACTCATCAGCCTTTAGGGGGAGATTCATTACTGCATTGGAAGCTGTTCCAAAGAGAGACAACATTCTTACCCACTCGGAATCCAGGAGAACATGACTTGGGTGTGGAGCTTGAATTGCAGCCTGTTTTGAGTTTCAAACCACCTGTCATATAATCCATTAACGAAGACGAGAGCTGAGGTGGTGAAAGAGATTCTTAGGAGAATTGAGTGGTCAGATTCAGAAAGATGACATTCACCAGTGGAAAAAAAAGATTTGAAATTCAGCAGTGAATCTTGACCATGCGTGATCCTAATCCACCTAATCCAAACATGGTGTGCGTGTGCGTGTCCGTGTGCATGTGCGTCAGGCAGTCAGTCAGTCAGGCAGACAGGCAGTCAGTCAGTCAGTCAGTCAGCAGGCACATGCTTACACACATACAGACAAGCACACATGCTTTGGTGATTGATTTGCCCAGGATGTAGTATCTCCTGGTTTCCATGCAGGGAGGGTAGTTTATCCCTCGCTGGTAGTGAAGTTCAAGTTTAATAAGGTCGCAGAGCCAGAGTTCGTGACCTCACATTCATCTCCTCTATATACCTAGTGTTGCTATGAAACTGTGGAATGTATGCCAATAATAAAACTAATACACTTGATGACAGGGCTAGGGAAATGCGATCCCCAAACAGTACGTATTTATAGTCATACTAATCTAATGCGTGGAAGGTATTTTAAAAGTGGTTTAGAGTTTGAGAATAGTATCTCTAAAGTTTACTGACTGCAGGGACTACAACAACATTTCAGTTTGTGGTTAATATTGACATTATATTAAAATGACCTGTATTTAGTACAAATTGTTTGAATAAATGCGGTTTGTCAGTAAAATACCGGTTTATCCCCCCAGAATATAAAATGACAAGTTTTAGGTTCAGGATGTCATTAGTTTAATTAGCTATCAGCGCATTACTGGCCATTTCACAGAACAGAACTCTGTAAGATTTCTCTGGCTTGTGGAAATGGTTTACCAGCCACTTCGACCACTAGGTGTAGCTGACAACTCACTAAAATACTAAATACTTTTCAATGTCATTTTTCATGGATTGGAATAATGAGGACTTTAGTCATTTTGAAAGTTTCCTGATCAACAGTAATAGAAAAAAAAAGTCAATTGTATCAAAGCTGGTTAGTTGCCACCTGTCTTAAAAGACCATCTGAAAACCTCCAAGGTGGGCACAGATACTACACATACACACACATCAGTATTTCAATCTGAGGCTATAACAGATGCACCCCATGCACTGCCGTGTCTCCACACAAAGGCACTGGACTCTCCCTCTCGCACAGCAGTAGCAGCAGCAGGAGGGCATTATGTAACTCCAGGAGAGCCGGAGCTCTGTGTCTGAACCACACTGGAGGCGGTGGGGGTTGTCTGCAGAGCGAGAGGCTTGTTTTCATGGCTCTCTTCCCGGGGCTTATGGAAAATGCTATTTCAGCCATCTCCAGCACGCCAAGCCCTCTGCTAAACTGACAGCTCCAGTTACAGCCCCGGATGACAGACATGCCTGCTGCTCCGCTCACTGTCTTCTTCAGGGGAAATCGAGCAGGCCTCCGCCGGCACTTCTAGCCAGGCTCCGGTTCCCCAGGAACGCTGCTCCCTCCGCTTTCTCCTGCATTTCCCGTCTTTGCAGGGCTGAAAGCTTACAATGGACTGAAACCCAAGGAAGCCAGTTTCATAGAAGTGGCTCAGCTGTGTGATCCCTGTCTGTCACCCCAGCAGCCTCTCCTGCCCTGCGTCTCCATCCTACACAGAGGCAGTTCGGACTGCACTGAGTCCACGGTGCGGCATCATGAGGCAACTGTCAACACAGCTGCACTGCATTCGGAGGGCCATCTGTTTCAGCTCTGGAGGATTAGCTGTGTTTTTACAGGAGATTGTAACCCACACCTTACCCATTGCATAGTGGTGATCATGGCACAGGTGTGTTTTTATATATATATATATCTATATCTATATATATATATTTATAAGTAGTCGGCCCGGGTACCCGAAAACTCGGCTTTTAAATGAACCGACCCGACCCAGGTCTCTTTTTACTACCCGGTTAGCGATTATTAATTTGGGAATTTAAAGAAAATATGACAATGCAGTTGTAAGCACGGGTCTCTGGCCAGTGTAATAAAGACAACGTTAAAACAAGCTTTGCATTAAGCCTTTTCTTAACTGACAGGATATTAATGTTTCACAGAATCCAATAACACAGCAAGCGACAAGTACAGCTCAATAATAATAACTGCAGCGACATTTCTTCTCAGGAACTAAATAGGAAAGAAAACAACATAACGACATCCTGTTGGGTTTATGTCAGTGATAACTCTGTGATCCATTAATAATAATAACCAGGTGGCTTCCAGTACACAATGTTTTTTCTAAAGTTATTGACCAGATATAGTTTCTTACCAAAAAGTACAAAATTAAATTATTACTCACACACTTATGAAACATTTACCTATTTTGTTTTGGGTTAAATAAAAAATATTCGTGGAGCACATTCCTTAAGTGTGCTAGTGCTTCCTCCTTTGAATGAAATATTTCCTTGGCAGAGTTTGCAAATTCCATTTTCTCCTGCTTTGGTTTAGAAATTCCACACAACGCTCCTTTGCTTGTACGCCATGCTTTAAAACCACCACCACCACAGCGGAATATGGCCAATAGACGTCGCAAAGAATCCCACAGCATGAAGCGCATTTAACGTTAATAACTGCATTCAAATTGAGATGTTTTTTAATAGTATTATTATTTAAATGTTTCCTGTACCGGTACTTAAAAAGGCTACACAGGTCTACAGATCTGAAGGGACTAAATGTATTCGTACTATATAGTATTTAACTATGTATCATGCACTTAAAACATTAATATATGTGATTTTGTTTTTTTTAAAAAGACCCTGGTTATCCAGGTATTTTTCACAGTGGGTACCCGGTTCTGATATAAAGCCTAATATAATAATCTGATATAAAGCCTTCCCTTCTCGGACCATTCTAGGGTCTCTGTCTGCTCCAAAGTGGACATTATCACAAGTGGCATTATCGGGTGTGCTGAGTCAGCCATGGCTACCTGCCAGTCTGCTGTGGTCACGGTATTCTCTAATTTGAAGATGCTTCAGTGAGGTCAGTTTATAACTCCCCATCATATGATAAAGTCAGGGTCACTCCAAACAGTGGAAATACAGGGCCAGATTGAGTAACAATTCAAATCAACACAACTCTTTTTTCCACACCATCATGGCTCAAGGCTTGTGACATTCCTAATAAAGCAAAAGCTACATTTCCTAATTCCTTCAATGTTAAACTGTTTGAACAGTGACACATCTACTTGTCTTCCACTTCAGCAATGAAGCAGATATTGTGGTGCAGGTTTGTAATCTGTTCCAGTGAGGTGAGGAGTATTTGAGTTGTTTGAAATCACTCCTAGAACTACCTGACTGACTTGTGGGGCAGTCTGGTGTGTAAGGGAATACATTGCTCTGTAGGGCGCTTTGGAAAGCGTCTTTTTTCTCTCTTGGGTCGTGTAGAGAAACTTGAGTTAATAATCAAGACTCCCGAGTTTCCAGGTCATCTCAGAGCACTGACACACAATGTGAAGATTTCAAAGCTGGCATGCACAGTGCTGGCTCCTTCACCCAAAGAAAGGGTGAGCTTGAATCTTTGATAATTAGGGTCTGGATCAAAGCTCATTAACTGCTTTCAGACAAAGCTTTGCGTTTGTTATGATGTGCTGAAAGCATATATTTAGTGTTTGTAGCCTCAGGGCAACACCAAGCTGTTTGTAGTTAAGAAGGGTAATGTGTTGGTTAAAATAAAGGAAGCATTTCTGAAGGTCTTGCTTCCAGTAAGTAAAACAACAAGGCATAGAAAATGTAATACATGTCTGTAAACTGGACAATGCAGCCATTTAAAATGAATGGCAGTCTATTGCAGGAAACAAATGTGCAAAAACCTGTATAAATAAATGTATACATTCATGACCTTGGTGCAAAAGTGCGAAGGCTTCAATGCAATCACACCTGCTCTCTGCAATGCCTCTTGCATTTCCTCTACTTGCAGACACTAACCGTGTATTTAATAGCAGACATATATCTCTGCAGTTAATAAAGAACCTGTTAATGAGGGTCAGTATCGATCTTTTACAAAAATAATGGTTCATTATGTGGAGGTTCTTGATTTGTTCTAATTAATCTCCCCTTGCTAGAAAGCTCAAATAAAATGCCCCATGGTGTGAACTGTTATTCCTCTCCAGGTTGAAGCGTTGTAAGTGTTGGGGGTCTGGAGCACAAAGAGCAAGCCTGTAAATGAGCTGGGATCGAGGGTCTGGAGCACAAAGAGCAAGCCTGTAACTGAGCTAGGATTGAGGGTCTGGAGCACAAAGAGCAAGCCTGTAACTGAGCTGGGATTGAGGGTCTGGAGCACAGAGCAAGCCTGTAACTGAGCTGGGATTGAGGGTCTGGAGCACAAAGAGCAAGCCTGTAACTGAGCTGGGATTGAGGGTCTGGAGCACAAAGAGCAAGCCTGTAACTGAGCTGGGATTGAGGGTCTGGAGCACAAAGAGCAAGCCTGTAAATGAGCTGGGATCGAGGGTCTGGAGCACAAAGAGCAAGCCTGTAACTGAGCTAGGATTGAGGGTCTGGAGCACAAAGAGCAAGCCTGTAACTGAGCTGGGATTGAGGGTCTGGAGCACAGAGCAAGCCTGTAACTGAGCTGGGATTGAGGTTCTGGAGCACAAAGAGCAAGCCTGTAACTGAGCTGGGATTGATTGTCTGGAGCACAAAGAGCAAGCCTGTAACTGAGCTGGGATTGAGGGTCTGGAGCACAGAGCAAGCCTGTAACTGAGCTGGGATTGAGGGTCTGGAGCACAAAGAGCAAGCCTGTAACTGAGCTGGGATTGAGGGTCTGGAGCACAAAGAGCAAGCCTGTAACTGAGCTGGGATTGAGGGTCTGGAGCTCAAGGAGCTCCAGGAAGATCTTTGCTCTTAATGCCACACTGTCTCCTGTCTTGAAAATCTTACCAGGTCTGGCAAATTGCCACCTTTAAGTGTATTAAGTGTATTTGAGGACCTGCCCCTCCACATTGCTGCGGAGTATACTCTCACACACATGCACCTTTCCCAACGGAAGTGGATCACAGCCCAGAAGAAGCCTACACTGCTTATTTCCTCATCCGCTTGTGACTGCAGCTCTATTACACTGAACTGTGCTTTTATTGAGTCTTATTGTTTCTAAGAGTTTGCATTGTGTTCATCATCTCAAACTGTGGCACCTGTATGAGCTTTTCAAGGCTTCATTTTGCAAGAGCGCCAAAGGTTTTAAAGCATTTGAGCACATGCTGGTGGAAGCAAATATGTGTGTTTAAAAGAATGCGTAAAACTATTTTAGAAACTGAAGAGCAGAGGGAGTCATTTATAAAATGAGTGTCTGCTTTTACTGCTGAGAGAGAGAGAGAGAGAGAGAGACAGACAGAGAGAGAGAGACAGAGAGAGAGAGAGAGAGAAATAGAGAGAGAGAGAGAGCAATGCCCATTTCCATTCCTGTCATTCCAGGCATAATCATTCTGAGGATGTAAACCATTAATGAACAGGTCAGAATACAGGACAGGGCCATCAATCTGGGCTGCTTAGCCCTCTCCAGAAATATACAGGATGCTATAATGGACGCTTCTGGTTCTTGTTTATTTGAGGTCACATGTTTTGGAAACTGTGTTCTTCTGAATCTCTCCAGACAGCTTTGTTGTTTCAGCAGTGTGGCAGCTCCTTTATATCTAGATGCTGCCTCTAATGGAGGCTTCTATTTCTGAGGCTTTTTCCACCAGTCCACTGTGCAGAACTGACTGATCAGCTCTGCAGCACACAGGGGCCCTTTCCTGCTGTGATTAAAATCCATCCTTATGCTTTCACACATGAACTACACCTGATTGGTTGTTGATGGCATGTCCAGTAACCATGTCACTCTTTCAGGGGTGTTCTCCCCTGAAGTCTGGGAGCTGAGGGAGCTGCTTCTCAGTCTATTGGACATGTCTGAATGTGAGGAGAACCCCAACTTCCTCTTGCAATAGTAGATATGGGACACACAGAGCTATGCTTGAGGTGTCTATTTACAGCATCTTCTCAAGTCAAGTCACGTCACATCTTGATGGTGTATTAATTGTCCTGGTGTTTTGTATTGATTGTAATTGATACATTGATCAGGTAATTGCCTATCCACAAGGCATTCCCGCTCAGTGTGGGGGTTGAGGGGATGCATTTCATTTAGTGTCTAATTTTAATGGTAATGGATTAATAAAAGAGGCACAGGGCCAGTAATTGGTACATTAAGTGTATTGTAATATATTTGCAGCAGATGTACTTTAGATGCATTTGTGTCTAAGGATCACAGCAGCTGCACACTTGAGAATGAGGCAGTTAACAGTCCAATTAAGCAATTATCTGTCCCAATAACAACATTGTCCTTCCAATGAACCAGTTCCCCATGTAATAAACAATAAGAGACACCAAGGACTCACTTGTTCTGCAATGTGAAACTCAATTGAGGGACAGCAGCTTTTAAATATGAATTGTGCAGATCTCTTACTTGTGAAAATCGGATTTTTCATACAGGAGTGCTGGATTGCAGCCAGCCCTCAGTGCATCTGTGCGTTGGTGCCTCTAATGTCGGCCTGCTGTTGACAAGGCCTGGCTTGGTGATTTACTCAACGAGCATGGCAGGCTAAGCTGTCTCTTCAGCTCTTTGATATTTCAGTCCTGTGCCATGGGGGGGTGGAGGGGTTTTTATAGGCACTCAGGTGGGACCGAGCCTCAAAACCCAGTGAGAGGTCGGCAGTGCAACAGAGGCGCAAGGCTTTTTGTTTGCTTGTTGTGTTGTCACACAATGTTTAACTACAGCAGATTCACAAACTTTACTTGGAAAGGAACCTTGAAGGACTGGGGTCACTTTGGAAGCAATGGTAAGCTGCGTCGGTATATACTGCCAAGAAGAAGTGTGTTTTAATCCTTTAACCTTTGAGAACTCTGCACAGAGTGCCAGCAGCCACTAGGGCTGGCTTAGAGAAGGATACCCTGTGCATTACAGAGGATACTGAGGCATGCTGGGTGCTCTGTGTGCTTGCTGTGCAAGGGAACTGCAAGGGCAATCTCACACACAGCTTTCGCAGTGTTATCTGTTCGTATGAGTTCCTTACATGGAGCCATGACTAGGACTGCACGTGTGAGCCATGAAAATCTTTCTATAGCTAACATCTAGGAACACGATGGCTTGCAGATAGACTTGTGTCTTATCAGATAGTATCACACATACACTATCACCAATTATTACATTCCAGTTAAAACAAGACAAAATATGTGATGCATATGCATTGTAGACATTTTTAACATACAAGCTTCATGACTGTAAACTGATAGCCATGCTGCATAATTGAAAGAAAGAATGCATGCAGAGTATTTAATTAGCACGCTGCAGCAGCTGACTACGTTTCAGGGGGGGTTTGTTATTGTGGCATTAAAACGCGTTGTTCATTGACTAGTGAACACAGTAACTGAATGAAATGTATGTATCTTGTGGCTGGGGGCTCTGTGGTTGAGCACCTTGTTTACCCAATGGGCTCAGGAAGGGGAGGATGACGAGGAGAGAAAATGTTTTGGGCACGTTGCCAGTGCTTCCATCTCCCACAGGTGCAGGTTGTAATTTAGCAGCTATGCTTGTGTAATTTACTGTGCCTGTGACAGGTAGTCACCTTGCCTTGCTTGCTGGGAGATGGGCTCTGTGCGCCGCGGGGACGGCTGTCAGATTCAACACCACAGAGCCGATCAGCAGCTAACAGCTACCTCTGCAGACATGCTTGTAGGTTTCGCCCCCCAATCAAAACCTGTGTAATGCAGCAAAGCAAGACAGCCTTAAGCAGGGTTGCAGGTTTAAATGGGAGGGGTATACTGTAGTGCACATGGGGGGTATTGAAAATACGAATCCCAAATGAACATTAGCATAGCTGTGCACCGCCTGCCTTGGAAACTGCAAAGTAAACGCAGCCTCCTATGCAGGAAATAAAAATAATTCAATTCATTATTCTTCTCAATCAGTAACTCAGCAACCCTCCTTGATAATCCCTTCTGCGCGGGGGCGAGCCGCCTTTCATCCTGCTTACAATTCATTATGAGATGCACTTGAGTGTCTCCGCAGTGCATAATTAACAGCTTTCAGAGTACAGTGAGCCTGTCTGTTAACCTTGGGGAAAGCCAGCAGAACGGCTCCTAACCATGCTTGTAGGAAATGAATATGCAGGGGTCTGGCAGTCCTGGAGGTCAGAGGGCGTTCATTTGCAAATTGAACTTAAAGTGCTTTTCCCAACAAGCTTGGGATTAGCACAACCAGTGTGGCGTTCTCAGAAACCCTTTACAGGTCGTCTCATTTGTAGTGGGGTTCTGGTCTGGGGTGAACGTTGCAGCTTTTGGTAAGAGGGTAGACAGTACTGGTCACAACAGAGGTCTGCTGGGGTTCATATTCACTAAGCCAGTGGCCAAGCACTTGAGACAGGATGTGAACTGAGGAACAACTGGGTTTCCAGGGAGGATTTCTGATTAATAGTTAGATATAGGAAATAAGCAGAAATCTTAAGCTAAAGTTAATAATTACTGTCAATTGCATCCACAATGGCTTTCAGTTGATTCACTCATAATTAGTGTTCTCCTTACAGAGTCATACAGAGTCATTGTGTCACTCAGCTATAGACTATATCCCTCTGCTGGATAAAAGGTTGTGCTTCATGAAGTCGATCTTGAGATTAAATTATGGCTGCTACAAGATTTCATGACCCTTGAAATGAATTTATTATAGCGTAAATGTAAGAATTCACAAGCTGATGATAGCTGTTGTCAAAGTGGGGTTTCATTTGCAACGTCTACATGTCTTTGGAGACACTGGCATTTCTACGTTCCCCTGTGTATGCACTTTGCAAGGCTGTAAATTACTTTAGGTAACTGAATCGGTCCCCAGGGAATGCTCTTTAAAAATACACATGTCCAAATACAAAGATGTGTTTATTGACATGTAGCTTTAATGTCATTTAATCAAACTATTATAGAACTATATTATAGATCTCGTGGGCCTACAGATTTGCAAGGTCTGTCTCACATGGCATGGCTTTCTGGAATGAGAAAATGAAAGACCGCCGTGATTTAATCTTAGCGAAGACATAATATACAACAGCCTGAAGCAGGTCCTTGTTGATGCTTTAATAAAACACAAAGTTAAATGCAAGTATTTGGTTTGTAGGATTGTGGTGAAACTACAGTTACTGTTGTGTGTGTGTCTGTGTGTATGTGTGTGTGTGTGTGTGTGTGTGTGTATGTGTGTGTCTTTGTGTCTGAGTGTATGTGTGTATGTGTGTCTATGTATTTGTGTATGTGTGTCTGTGTGTATGTGTGTATGTATATCTGCATGTGTATGCTGGTTATGTGTGTGTGTTTGTGACAGATATAGAAACAAGCTCCAGAACTAGGACTGCAGCTGCCTGAGTCGAGGACACGGTGAATGCACGGTGAATGCACGGTGAATGCACGGTGAATGCACAGTGAATGCACGGTGAATGCACGGTGAATGCACGGTGAATGCACGGTGAATGCACGGTGAATGCACAGTGAATGCACGGTGAATGCACGGTGAATGCACGGTGAATGCACAGTGAATGCACGGTGAATGCACGGTGAATGCACGGTGAATGCACGGTGAATGCACGGTGAATGCACGGTGAATGCACGGTGAATGCACGGTGAATGCACAGTGAATGCACGGTGAATGCACGGTGAATGCACGGTGAATGCACAGCAAATTCACGGTGAATGAGGATGGTATGGCATTCTGGAGAACTTCCCTGAAGGAATGAATAACAGTAATCACTTCTCCTTGCTGAACTATTTCAACTCCTTCTAGTAGATGCCCAGGGCTCAGTTTTTTATTTGGAGGGTTGGGTTGGGAGCTTCACAGTGTGTAAATGTGTTTTGCCTTGTGGAGAATTTGCACTGCAGTTAAACTGTATTATAACTGCAGCGATAATGTTAAAGCAGAGCACATTTGATAGAACAGTTTGAGTGACTGATTTTAATATGGGACAGAGGATCCAATTCCAAACAATAATCACTTCACTTTGAGTTTCACATCTCTCAGTTGCCAAGCAACAAAACTGGCAAGTAACTTGTTGCCGGGGAAACTGTAAACCTAAACAGGTTGTCAGGAGCAAGATTTATTGTGGTGATATTTTATAACAGGGAGCTGGGGTTATTTGCTTATTTGTTTATTTGTTTAGTTTTGAACTTGTGAATTATTTAGCTTCAGGGCTTTTCATTTCCAATTTCGGTGAACAGTAATCGAGTGTATACTGTGCCTTTGAGCTGCCAGACTAGCTTACAGCATGCATTACATTGGTGTAATATCAATAGAAATGGAATATGAACCCCCAGAAGGGAGATGCAGATGTAAAGACGTGTGGGAGGGGTGAACAAGAACGCCCCAGTGCAGCATTTAAGGAATCAGCAAAGGGGATGTAGACTCACCCCCAGAAATACAGGTCACCTCCAATTATTAATCCAGTAAAATATTCCAGCATTGCAAATGTATGCAATGGTCTGCTGCCCACAGTGGAAAATCGGGCCGAAAGTAGTTCTTTATTTGGCTGGAGGCAACATGTTTGCTGACTTTCACAGAGACGTGTATTTAAGCACAAGCTGACAATGCATTCAGTGTTTGAATGGAGGCCAGGCCACAGGGCAGGGCAGCTGAGACTCTCAGGACTCCAGGTAGAGCAGCAAGGAGCTGGGCTGGAAGTCAGAAGCAGGATTATTATACAGAAAGGATACTGTTGTCATTTACACAGGATTATTGCATAACGCTCTACTGTGCTGTACCAAGGTAAAAGCACAGTAACGTGTGGTAAAGGATATTTAGTAATATGCAGATGCTTCAGATTTCCTGAATGCTTGATGATGATGATGATGATTATGATAGTAATGTAACTCCACACTGCAGACCCATAATTCTATGCAGTAATGCCAGCGTTTCACCCCATTCTGCATGACATGATGGCACACTTGTAGTTGTGTGAGGTGTTCACTGTGAGGCCCCCCTGCTTATTTCAGCAGATACCAGATTCCAGCCCTGGGGAATGTACTTGGAATGGACCCGAGTGCTGCGCTGTAACAATGTTCTGTCTAGTATGAGCAGCTGGCGGGCCGCTAATTCCCTGCAGTATTTCAAGCCTGTGCCAGGGGGCTGCCTTCCTGAGCTGTGTCTCGTTGAGCGAGTGAAGGAGAAGCACTCCACTGCAGGGCCCTCCTCCACATGAACAGACCAAACCTTTTCTTACTCGCTTCCCAGCTGTGTGCCCATACTCTGCACTTTCCTGTTGAGGTCCACAAACTGACACAGGTCAGAGGTCACGCTAAAATCCCACCGGATGAGCCTTGATTTAAAAAAAGAAACGGGGACTTACCATATAAAGAAATGGAGACTTACCACATAAGAAATGGGGACTTACTGTATAAAGAAATGGGGACTTACTGTATAAGAAATGGGGACTTACTGTATAAAGAAATGGGGACTTACTGTATAAGAAATGGGGACTTACTCTATAAAGAAATGGGGACTTACTGTATAAGAAATGGGGACTTACTGTATAAAGAAATGGGGACTTACTGTATAAGAAATGGGGACTTACTGTATAAAGAAATGGGGACTTACCATATAAAGAAATGGAGACTTACTGTATAAGAAATGGGGACTTACTGTATAAAGAAATGGGGACTTACTGTATAAGAAATGGGGACTTACTGTATAAAGAAATGGGGACTTACCGTATAAAGAAATGGGGACTTACTGTATAAGGAAATGGGGACTTACCGTATAAGAAATGGGGACTTACTGTATAAGGAAATGGGGACTTACCGTATAAGAAATGGGGACTTACCATATAAAGAAATGGGGACTTACTGTATAAGGAAATGGGGACTTACTGTATAAAGAAATGGGGACTTACTGTATAAAGAAATGGGGACTTACCGTATAAAGAAATGGGGACTTACTGTATAAGAAATGGGGACTTACCATATAAAGAAATGGAGACTTACTGTATAAGAAATGGGGACTTACTGTATAAAGAAATGGAGACTTACTGTATAAGAAATGGGGACTTACCATATAAAGAAATGGAGACTTACTGTATAAGAAATGGGGACTTACTGTATAAAGAAATGGGGACTTACCATATAAAGAAATGGAGACTTACTGTATAAGGAAATGGGGACTTACCGTATAAGAAATGGGGACTTACTGTATAAGGAAATGGGGACTTACCGTATAAGAAATGGGGACTTACCATATAAAGAAATGGGGACTTACTGTATAAGGAAATGGGGACTTACTGTATAAAGAAATGGGGACTTACTGTATAAAGTATCTGCCCTGATGGTCTGAATGATAGAAACATGGCTTGTTTAGCCTACAGTGACAGTATCAAGTGCTACTACTATCAGTAACATTTCACAGCAAGTGTAGCAGGAGGACGCAAGCAAAAGTGATTGGTGAAGCAGTTCAGCTAGCCATCGCTCTTATGGCCGGGATTTACGACAGTCATAAACTCCTTGTGTGGTCTGTGAGGGAGCGTGTCTGCATGATTGCAGGGGTTAAATAAAGACTTTAGTTTCTAAACGAGCTGTTGGACTGCTGAGCACCGTCCAGCTGAGCAGGTAATGTCTTCAGCATGCCAAGCTCGTGTGAGGGGTCTCCACAGACACAGTGCTGCACCTAAAACAGAAAGCTTTCCTTTCACCACTGAACCGAGTGAATGAAACAGCTCTGCTCATTCTAACTAACTTTACAGTTCAGTGTGAGGGGTCTCCACAGACACAGTGCTGCACCTAAAACAGAAAGCTTTCCTGCAGGGACTCAGGCAGCTCTCCAGCTAATTACTAAGAATAGGAACACTGCCCCCTTGTGTCTCCAGAGAGTCTTGCCTTCAGCTGATACATACATGGCAGGACTTATAAACAGACACCCAGCCCCCTGCTGTGGAAGTATGCAGTCAGTTCTAGCAATGTATCAAAGTCATGGAAGTTTTTAAAATAACAAAATGCACTCTGATTGATTTACACCCCCTTCATAGCTTGCATAGTCCTACTCTCCCTGCACAGGCTTGCCTAAATGTGAGGGCCAGTCCTTTCGATATCTTAGCACCTCAGCAATGGGCTTGGGTCTCAGCACTAATAATCACCATAGCATATTCTTACACCCTAATCTGCGGTATTATGCTATTTTAATGATCAGAAGTGTTTGTAGAAAATGATCGTAAGGGAGACATACCGGAGACACTGTTCACATTGTGCAGCCAGATCAGAGTGCAGCACAAAAGAACCCAACAGGGTTAATAAACAAAAAGGACCCCAGAAGGGAGCAGGGAGCCCCAATTCACCTGAAATAAACTGTACCTCCAAAACACGTTCCATTTACTCCTAAATATAGTCAGATAACTGCAGCGTCAGAATACATTTTTAAATAAAGAAAAATGAGAGGGGTCACACTGCCTCCTAACATTAGTGAATACGAGACAGTGTGTACATTTGCCTGGTTTGAATTGAAAAGTAAGCATGGTTTGTTTAGACTGATGAATCCTCTGTCTCACTGCATTTGGTCCCATTGGAAATGTGCTGAGCTGTACAAAATATACCAAGTGGCTCGAACAACAGCAGCCAGGAAATTGCTTAAATTGAGCCATCAACTTCAATTATACTCTCGGAGCATCTAGTATCTGCGGAAGTGATGCCCTGCTGATTCTGAGCTGGAGATCTGCTGTGTCTGAAGCTGACACTCTGATTCACCTCTTCTGAGGTTAGGATCAAGTGTGGTAGATGGGCCTCCCCTGCCTAGGCCTGGCACAGCAGTGATGTTTACCAGCCAGCCTTAGATCCCTCCTGTTGCTTAAACCTCATGCCCGGGGCCCTGTCAGCTGCTTGACAAACAAAGTTTACCTTTTGTACTAATCTGGGCTTGTACTGCTGGCCCGAGTGCTTTGAGACTGTGGTGTGTATGAATTCGTATTTCGTTTTTCAGGGGGCTAGTCATGGGCTTTGAGCGTGCGCCCTGCTGCTTGCTAACGAGTCTTTACCCTTTCACAAGGTATTGCAGTGTTAGGCGATCCCGATTCCTTTAAGCACAACGTCTGGAGTGTTACTCTGCTGTTTCTGTGCTCCTCTGAGCTCCATGCCAGACAGAAACAGAATGTCCATTTTAAACTGCCGGCCAGGTCACAGCCTGCAACAGACGGGGGAAGCCATCCTGTCTGACCATTAAGAAAACAGGTGTCTTATAGTTTCACTACAGAAATCATGATTGAGTGTTTGTCATGGGTAAGAACAGCTGTAACTATATCAATGGGAACATTTCTGTGACCTTCTCCCTCGATTATACAGCAGTTACATATATTAATACAACAATAATCCAGTCTCTGTTAGACCTGCCTCAGAACAGGAGGCCTCTGGTTCAAATCCCAGGCACTGTCACTTTCTATAGAGATAAATGGAGCTGCTGTGCAGTATAACATGCAAATCCAACAATCCAGTCCTGACCTTGGAGACACCTGGAGGACTGTGGGAAGCACAATCTCATTCGCAAGCAGCAGTCTCAGAGCTGCTTCTCCTGATAATCCAGGGATTCAGCCTGGGTGGTGCTGGGGGTGGACAAGTGTTTTCCATCCTGGCATATTCCACCGTGTCATTGCTGTAGTCTTGACAAGCTCCCACTCTACAGTATGGAGAGATGCAGCCGTTTGGTATCTATGAATATGATGAGGGTGTGGGGTGTGGTGACTCTTACCATGCTGATGCCTAACATGGAATTCTCTACTCTCCCCCGCCCCCTGCTGAGAATGCCCCCCGCCCCCTGCTGAGAATGCCCCCCCCCCCTGCTGAGAATGCCCCCGCCCCCTGCTGAGAATGCCTCCTTGTCATCACTCAGATGCTCAGTCCAGCCCAGAGGCAAGTGAGACTATTACTGGTAACTTCAGCCTCTCTCTCCCCGTCCTTCTCTCCCTTTCATTTTCCTTTTCTCTATTGCCATGGCAGCAGTGGCGTGCTGTGCTGTTTACACAAGCAGGAACTGTTGGAAAAGAAAGACCCTATCATAGCTTCTATACACACATGCACACACACACACACACACACAGTAGAGTGTGCAGTGCGGTCAGACCCTGTCATAGCTTCTATACACACACACACACACACACAAACATTTTGACAACAAAAGTAGTACACTTCCTGTGTCTCAATACTTTGAGAGCAGTGCACATTATTGTGTTTCCTATCACAGCACTGACTGACCCATTTAAAATACTTTTCTCCCTTAACACCAGAGCACAAAGGCCCCTGTGTGTACATTTAACTTGATTCACAGAAATAGAAACACAAAAAAACATGGAACCCTGGGAAAGTACTGAAGTGCAGGCCTGAATGCATGCATTGATCAGGACTGTTTAAAAACAAAACAAAAAGACATGTCGAAACACACAGAAACACACACATACTGCAGATCGCTGAAACCCCTCTCCTGTCCCACAATCCACCCCCCTCTGCTCTCCAGAGTCCCTCAGGTCTGTCAGTCTCTTTATATAGGAAACTCGTCTCAACGTCCTGGCACACATGGGCTGATGAATTTATCTCTGGAGATAGAGTTACAGGCTGCAGGCTCCCCCCTCTTCCCCTCCCCTCCCCTCCTGGGCTTTCTTTTTAAATTGTCCTGAGAGTGTGCAGCAGCTCTGCCCCATGGTTTGGATATAAAGTGATCTGCTTTGTGATTATTGTGTCTGTACAGAGCGAGTGCTAGTGGCCATGGCGGGCCCCAGCGGACTGGAGGTGCTGCTCTCAACGTTACAGGTAGGAGACTGCGAGTCCTGTGAGCATGTTCTACCGTGCCGGCAAGCCACTAACTAGAGCGAGAGCGAGGAGGGGGAGCATTCTCCTGTTCAGCACCCGTGTCAATGAGAAAAGGGTTTCAGCTAAATCCTGAGAACGCTGTACAGCTACGACCAAAAGTGCTGCATCGCCTAGAATTTCAGGACTGAGACGTAATTCAGCAGGTTTCATTCCACTTTATGTTATTGCTCCCTAACCCTAGCATTGTTAATTCTTCATGATAAGTATTCATTTTAAACTGTTGTCAGTATGTTTAAGTGTGGCCTGGATATGAAAAGAGAAATCCTTTTAAAGAGTACAGTAGGAAATATGTCTGTTTCTATGCCATTGCATTTCAATTACTTACACTATACAGTTTGCTATCTCTAGTATTCCAAAGAGTTGCATTGTATTTTCAATAAATAACTAAATGAGTAATGACTTAGTTAAGTGGAAACCCTAACCATAACATTGACAGTGCAGTTGGACCCATTATATTGTATCATAGGAGTAAAAGAAATGAGTGTAACATCTTGAAAAATGAGGTACATTATGTAGTTATCCTGCTAAGGATTACATTGTTATAAAAAAAATAATGAGTAAAAAAATAAATAAATAAATCCTAATAATAATCAGAAGAATAATTTAAGAATAGCTGAAAGTTCCTACGTTCCATTTGTGTAATTGACTTGTGCTTCCAGTTCATTTGTACTTCATTTTGTTCTGAAGTAACAGCAGTGCTGGCCTGTATAACGAGCTCCTTGGTCAGGACTGGCCAGGTGAGACCAGGGCCACACGCTG
This sequence comes from Acipenser oxyrinchus oxyrinchus, assembly GCA_030684275.1. Classification (NCBI taxonomy): domain Eukaryota; kingdom Metazoa; phylum Chordata; class Actinopteri; order Acipenseriformes; family Acipenseridae; genus Acipenser; species Acipenser oxyrinchus. The sequence continues at coordinate 17,899,100 of CM060271.1, read as the reverse complement.
TTAAGTGCACTACAAGCTACAGCTATGACCACACGTCTTGCATCACCCTATAGAATTCATTCATTTTGCTTCATAAAGTCAAATGAAACCTGCTGAATAATCAATCAATCAAGCTTTATTTTATATAGTGCCTTTCATAGTGTTTGGGATTAAATGCATGCTTTGTCTGTACTGAAGGAGTGGCAGTGAGGGCTCTCTATAATAACACAGATTGCAGGGAGGGGGTTTGGATTAAATGCATGCTTTGACTGTACTGAAGGAATGGCAGTGAGGGCTCTCTATAATAACACAGATTGCAGGGAAGGGGTTTGGATTAAATGCATGCTTTGACTGTACTGAAGGAGTGGCAGTGAGGGCTCTCTATAATAACACAGATTGCAGGGAGGGGGTTTGGATTAAATGCATGCTTTGACTGTCCTGAAGGAATGGCAGTGAGGGCTCTCTATAATAACACAGATTGCAGGGAGGGGGTTTGGATTAAATGCATGCTTTGACTGTACTGAAGAAGTGGCAGTGAGGGCTCTCTATAATAACACAGATTGCAGGGAGGGGGTTTGGATTAAATGCATGCTTTGTCTGTACTGAAGGAGTGGCAGTGAGGGCTCTCTATAATAACACAGATTGCCTCCCCGCATATTTTCATTTCCATGTGTCTCTTGCTGCTGCCATCTTAAACACCTCTGCTGCTCATGATAAATTGCGATAAGAGTCGAGCCAACAATGTGTGCAGATATAATTTTCATGTGAAAAACATACGCAGAGCAAAAGCCATGTAGCCTCTCATTGTGTTTGGAGTGTTCAGTATTTACCAGCAGACACACTGTATAAACAGGGAGCAAAGCCTCTAGCTGAGAGATACTGGAAATATTTGCAGTGATTGTGCAAAGTGTAAACTCACACAGCTCTGGGTCCTGAAGTCATCAGACTCCTCCCACTCACAAAATAAAGAGCACTATTGTTTTGTCAGCAGGAGATTGTATTGTGGGTCTGATGTTGTGGGGTGCCGTGGCAAACCTGCTCCACATGCAAGCTGCCAGTGCTTGAAATGGGATTTCAAATGTACCAGTGCTCAACACTATCAACACCACACAGATCCAATGCACAAGCACAACAACAAAGTACTGGCCGTGCCACAGAGAATGGAAAAGGCAGACTGAGACTTTACAGGCAATAGGAGCGGCAATAAGAAACTGTGAGAACATGAACACTGGCATTGGGGATTGAGTCAAAGGAAAACTCCAAACCTTCCAACTGAGCCCAGGGAAACCCTATTCTCAATCTGAGCACGTCCCAAACGAGACCGTTTGAAGTTAAGCAGACATGTTTTACACGATTAACATGCGTCAGATCATTAATACAAAGACAGAACCCTCTCTAACTCATGCTGTTTGCTTCCCTCCATTCAAGTGGCAAAGTAATCATTGCTGAGGGTTATAATGGTACTCAAACCAGTGAGTTTCCTTATTGTCGTGAGCACGCCCTCCTCCATTACCACGGCAACACTATCACAATAACTCAAGTGCATCTTCACAAAACAGGATGAAACTTGGTAGAAACTAAAGTCAGACAGAACCCAGGCTGAGAAACATTTAGATTACATCATTAAAAAAGGAGAGAAACATTTAGATTACATCATTAAAAAGGAGAGAAACATTTAGATTACATCATTAAAAAGGAGAGAAACATTTAGATTACATCATTAAAAGGAGAGAAACATTTAGATTACATCATTAAAAGGAGAGAAACATTTAGATTACATCATTAAAAAGGAGAGAAACATTTAGATTACATCATTAAAAGGAGAGAAACATTTAGATTACATCATTAAAAGGAGAGAAACATTTAGATTACATCATTAAAAAGGAGAGAAACATTTAGATTACATCATTAAAAAGGAGAGAAACATTTAGATTAAATCATTAAAAAGGAGAGAAACATTTAGATTACATCATTAAAAAAGGAAACATTTAGATTACATCACTGAAAAAGGATCGAGCAATAATAAGAAAGGCCCCTAATAAAAATATTGCAAGAAAAAATCCTAAGGCTGGAGTTTAAGAAAAATAACTAATACAAACCCTGCTTACTTTTCAACTAATACATTTGTGCATGACAGACCTTACAGAAATTATTATTATTATTATTATTATTATTATTATTATTATTATTATTATTATTATTATTAAAAATATTTTTTGCCATTGAGCTTCCGGATGCTACTTTATTCCTGAATTCACCTCAAATGCTGTAGCATTACCTCCTTAGTTATTTTATACATTGACCGCTGAGCTGGTAAATCCACACATTTATCGATTAATCTGTAGATGTACCGATTTTACATATGAACCGTAACAGCTGATTGATTTAGTATTGGCGTTGTTACCGTATTGTGAATTTGCATCCATGCATCCAGTAAAACACTGGAGAGCTGCTACAGTATAAAGCAATACCGGACACGTGCCCACAGAGTTTTTCATTTGGCAAACAGCTTTATAAAACATAGAAACAAAACAAGCTGCTATTCGCATCGGCAACACAAATCACAGTTTCCTCAATAATAATACAGCAATCCCTTTTTTTACTTGCTGTTTATCATGGTGCTACTTTTTAAATGCTTTTACCTCCCTGGGTGCCTCAGCTGCCCTACCTTGGAGGGAGCACCCTGGTAGGGGTGAGAGGGAGGTTCGGAGTCTCTGCTCCCCTCTGGGACAGAGCCAGGTGTTATAGTGTTCAGTGGACACCCCGTTTCCTTTTACTGATCTCTCCAGTGTGCCCTGCACTAACAGGCTGTTTAAAGTTTATCTGTTAGCTGTGACAGGCCCTGGGAAGCAGGTGTCAGGCTGGGTGGGTGACAAGTCTCTCCAGGCAGTGCTGGTGAGCACCGGGGTGCCTTTGACGGGTCAGGGACCCATGACAGGGCAGGCAGTGTGTTAATAGTGCAAGTGGAAGGCAGCAATAGAAACCGCTAGGTCAAATAAGAAGTGACAGCTGTGTACAGTTTGTTCAGCAGAAAACACCCGGCGCAAGTCGTTGTTGACACTGTTCGGGGGTCTGAGTTGATTGCAGTTGTCATTTGATCTGAAAACAAGCGCAGCTACACTGCAGTGAAAGCTGCTGTAAATCGGTCTGCCAGCATGGGAACTACACTGCGTCTGCTATTATGAGTGCAGTAATCTCAGAATTGTGCTCCAGCTGCTGTTAAATTGTGCTGCATTGAGGTCAGTGTACATGCGGCGTCTATAAGGTTAATGACAGCTTTTTTAGGGTGGTCTAAGTAATCTTGATCTGCGTGAGACACACACTACTTATTTTAAACATTCATCTGATCTTGATCTGCGTGAGACACACACTACTTATTTTAAACATTCATCTGATCTTGATCTGCGTGAGACACACACTACTTATTTTAAATATCTCTTTCGTGCCAGTCTTTGATTGATTTTCCAATTCAACTGAAAACTGTGGATATGTCAAAGAAACCGCAGTCATCGAATTCACATGAGTCAATTGCTCCTTGTCCTATCTGAATGTCAATTTAGTTTTTAATACTAACTTGATTTAATGGAAAAAAGTGGTGGACAATCAACGGCATTTTGAATTAGTATCTGTTGAACTGCAATTTTTTTGTGAGATAAGCAAATCAAAGTATTTCACCTGTGTTCAAAGTAATTCACAGTGGATTATAATACACCACTTCTTTTAAAACAACTGCCTTCAAAACAACTCCTCTCGTTACACCTTTTAACCCATTCTTTGTGAAAACATTTTCTTTACAGGACACAATGCACTGTTTAGTAACCCATAATAGCTGCCTTCTGAAGAAAGGTGGAAAGAAAATTGCAGGATAAGAGGCAATTGTAACAGAAATGTACGATGTATTGACAGCCACTAATACTAATAATACACATTTAAAAAAAACAACTCCTTCATACTGTAAAGAAGACGATGCTTCATGCAGCTCTTGACAAAAAGAATGTGTATTTTGCACAGTGATATTATATTGAGACAGCCTTCCTTCAATGTTTTCTTGCAGGATGCCAGTCACAGTGAAAGCACCCTGAATATTCTCAATGTTTTCTTGCAGGATGCCAGTGACAGTGAAAGAACCCTGAATATTCTCAATGTTTTCTTGCAGAATGCCAGTGACAGTGAAAGAACCCTGAATATTCTCAATGTTTTCTTGCAGGATGCCAGTGACAGTGAAAGCACTCTGAATATTCTCAATGTTTTGGACGAGCTGCTGTCTGCTGGTGAGGAACAGGACAGAGTAATATGTCAGAAGTGTTTAGATGACTTAACAACTAATTGCTCATCATTTATCTGTCAGCATGTTCTAGAATTAATATACCAGTGTCTGAACCTCATTCACATAACCAGCCTGTCTGAACCTCATTCACATAACCAGCCTGTCTGAACCTCATTCACATAACCAGCCTGTCTGAACCTCACACCTCACATAACCAGTCTGTCTGAACCATTCCTGAGCATGCTAACAGCAGGGGTGGGATGTGGTTCACCCCGGGTTTAAGGTGCAGAACACAGGTCCCAATCACACCCTGTCTGCTTTCAGCTGGGTTCAATGTTTGCCACAATGGCTCCATTTCATGAAAGGAGAAAATCGATACTGTTGTCCAGTATGAGAGGAATTGTCCCTGTGGCACAAACGTGATGACAAACCCCATTTCCTGTTGTTCACAGGCTGCCTCTCTCTGCAGCCTGAGTCTCTAGCTGGGTGTGACATTCCCGGGGGTTCACAGTGCACCTCTAATATTACTCGATGAGTAGCTTTATTAGCATTAGAATGAAGGCTATTATTAGAAACTACCAGCCATAGGAAAGCATTCCAAAACGTTGCCATTCCGCTATCTGGCCTGCTGAGCTCATTCCGTCTCTCTGTGTTTTCCAGGCACTGACAGAAGGATCCACTACATGATCAAGAAGGGAGGCAGCGAGGCTCTACTGAGGACCCTGGTGAACACGGGCTGCAGCCCCTCTCCCCGCTCCACCATCCTGGTGCCTCTGCTGCACCTCCTCACCAAGGTTGGGCATAGAGGTAAGCCTTTGCTTTCAATCTGTAAACTGAGAGGAGGCAGTGCCAGTTTCATTCTTGAATTAGAGGCAGCGCACTCACTGCCCATGTGCAGTGTTGGTGTATTTAAGAGCAACCTGAAACTATGGCTATCCATCCTCCATACAGCAGCATGTAGTAACTATCTTCAGCAGTACCGTGCTTCAGCACTAGAGGGTACACTCCGCTCATTAGACTATCAAACCACTCGGTCTCAGGCAATGCTGTTATTACAGCTGTTAGCTGTGTGTCTATACAATACTGTGCTTGCTGGATTTGTGTTATTGTTTATACTGCACTGCAGAGACTCTGCAGAGACTCTCTCTACTGACTCTCAGCTGTGTGTTTATACAATACTGTGTTTGCTGGATTTGTGTTATTGTTTATACTGCGCTGCAGAGACTCTGCAGAGACTCTCTCTACTGACTCTCAGCTGTGTGTTTATACAATACTGTGTTTACTGGATTTGTGTTATTGTTTATACTGAGCTGCAGAGACTCTAGTGTACTCTCAGCTATTTGTTGTCTGCTGATTTACTGTCATGTGTGAGCATCAGCTTTGCCAAGTTTGAGAGATAGATTAGCTGGTCTTGTTTCTATGTGTGAGTGCGAGAGTGTGTGTGTCTGCGAGTGCACAATGCAGCGCGCACTCTTCAAATCAAGCCATGTCCCATTAAAATGAGTAATTTTAAACTCTAGAATGCTTTTATTTTTTTTATATGTTTTTTTTTATAACCCTGTATTGTTTTCTGTACAGTGATATTCTGTTAACTGTGATTCCAAACAGACAAGAAGATTGGCCACAAAGCTGAGAAGGCGGGGGCTGTTCTTCTGCCCCTGGACTTGCTGAGACAGAGCCTGAGTGATGTGAAGACGGCCGTTGCCTGCTTGTGGCTGCTCAGGGTGTATGCGTCCTGCGGTGAGAATCTGAGGGACTTTATCACCACAACACATCAGCGCACATTGGGCTTATCAAACACAAAACCACCGCTATTCCAATCAATAAACAAAGCCTACTACCTGAATATATGTGTCTGTATATCTATACGCCCTGCTTAACTCATCTCTATATGTTTAACTGTAGCTGGGTATTGTATTATTCAGTAGCATTACTATAGAATTAGAGGCTTGCGTGACCTCATTTCCATCCGAAGCCCTGGAACTGTTCCGGATGGTCATTAACCAAACTAATGAACTTTTCTTTCTTTTTCAATTACAGTTTCCACAGCTGCCCTGCTAGGTAAAAATGGAGCTCTGGAGGTTCAGTTTAAGCTCATCGCTCCCCACACCAAGAAACACACGCGCATGGTCAAGTAAGTACATCATGTGATTTCATCATTCGCTGTGTGAGTGACGACCAACTCTGCAACAAATACATCCTATGCCATAACCTGGATGAGATTAACCAGCTGTAGAGGGGATGAGAAAGTACATAGCAGCTCCGTATTTACGAGCAGTCCTTCGCATGCAGCAATGCCTTGAAGTGGAGCTGGAATGAGCAGGTCTGCTCTCCAGCACTGCACTGACAGTTCATTAAACTAGAATACATAACTGCTCAGGAACTGTTATTCACAATCACCAAGCTGCGCTATTGCAATTGCAATTATGACACTATAATGGCATAGCAAATCAAAAGGGCAAACAGAATGCTTGGGTCTATAACAAAACACGAGTAGAGTACAAGTCCAAGGAGCTTATGATGCGGTTGTATAATGCAATGGTGAGACTGCACTTAGAGTACTTAGTGTGCAGTTCTGGTCACCACAGCACCAAAGGGACATTGTGGCCCTGGAGAGAGTCCAATGAACAGCATCCAGACTAATCCCAGGGTTTAAAGGAATGAGAAGAAAGGCTGAAAGAACTGGATCTATTTAGACCTGAGCAAAGAAATATGATGGAGAAACATGATTTGAAGTCTTTAAAATTTTCATGGGTTGAGTTTGTTAACCAATACTTTAAATGCAGCTCAGAAACCAGGACCAGAGAACACAATTAGAAATGAAGTGGAGATAGACTGAGCACAGAGGGAAGCAACTTTAAATGTAACAATATTTTTCTTCCCAACACTAATCTAGTGTTTCTGTGATTATTAAGCACATAAGAGAACATTGAGCTGAATGCAGCTGTTCTGCATGCCTTGTTGCTTGGAGCTGTTCTGCATGTCTTGGTGCTTGGAGCTGTTCTGCATGTCTTGGTGTTTAGAGCTGTTCTGCATGTCTTGTTGTTTGGAGCTGTTCTGCATGTCTTGTTGTTTGGAGCTGTTCTGCATGTCTTGTTGTTTGGAGCTGTTCTGCATGTCTTGTTGTTTGGAGCTGTTCTGCATGTCTTGTTGTTTGGAGCTGTTCTGCATGTCTTGTTGTTTAGAGCTGTTCTGCATGTCTTGTTGTTTGGAGCTGTTCTGCATGTCTTGTTGTTTGGAGCTATTCTGCATGCCTTGTTGTTTGGAGCTGTTCTGCATGTCTTGTTTGCTGTTGTTCCACCTGTCTTGTTGTTTGCTTGTGCCCTCCCAAAACATGTTATAGCTCGAGCAGTTGTTTATTTCCACATTGGAAATAAAAAAGAAAATGTGGTAATTCCGTGTAATTAAATGCGCTCCTCAGAAAATTCCACTCCCCAGGGTGGATATGGAGATGAACTAGCTTTCACTGAAACTTACCCAAGCTCCTTTCAAGGTTATTTAGCTGAGTGGAAGATGAGAAGATGAGGGGCTGTTCAGTTTTACACTAAATTCCTTGCTGTCTGGTTGTGGTTTTCTGTTGCTTTATTCCATGTTTTTAGGCTTCTCTGCACACTTCATCTGAAGATTGACATTCAATTTGTTTACAATCCTCAAAGGTAGCTTTCGCTGTAGAGACACAAGTTTCCTACCCCCCCCCCCCACCCCCTTCAAACCTGTCTGCTCTGTGAGTCACAGCTCTGCTCCTGTTACTCCTTGCACAAACAGACATGTGTTTTTGGTTCTACATTTCACTGTGATCGCTCTGCTGGGCTAATCATTCCAGCTGAACCCACACAGAAGGGCACCTGAGCGCAAAGATAATCCGCTATTGGAGGAGGAGGTTCAGCATTGAGGCTATCATACTATCACTGCATATTTATTCTGGATTACCTCGTATGCACACTGGATTCGTCGACAAAATAATCACTTTATTCATAGCCAAGATTTACAGCCCTTCCACTGCAGTGCACTGCATGTGGAACAAAATGCTGTGAATTCTAGAAACTTAGCAATGATTATGTAATTATAGCCAGCATTGCAGGGAAGCGGGGAGTAGGACGTAGCTCTAGAGAAATGTTCTCTTGCACTTTATCAGTGGATAGTAAGCCTGCGTAAATGTAATATTCAAATGGTACTTTCTTAGGCGTTCTGTAGAATTTGTTAACGTGGTATAACACACTCAGAAACAGATGAAATTGCATTTTAATACTCCAACGTGCAGTAATAAACAAACGCGTGATCAAGTTGATCCCTCTTGCTGTAAATTGCTTTTTAATGTTATTTATTATAGTAGGTCCAAAAACTGCTCCTCTCCTATCCAGGTCATACTGTTGCATTTGCATTATCAGGAGCACACTTTCCTTCTAGAAGCTTCTATGCATTGAAAGGGTCTACACACACCCATGCCATATCTAGTCCTTCGAACAGCTTCAGTGATGACACTCAGTGCTTGACAAGACAGAGAATGGTTCGCCGATAAGAGAAGCAACACTTCAGTATTAATGGCATCGTTCCACGATGAAGCAGGTTGGCAACACAGAGACAATCCAGGCACCCACCTGTCTTGTCTTGCCAGATCACTTTTTAAGGGCTCTATTTTGATGCACAAGATACTGTTAATAAAATACTGTTATTTAAGTTGTTACTGGCTGGCTGTGAGCCTGTGCGCTGGCTTTGTTTGCCTTTGTGTTTGGTTGTCTCTTGTAATGTTTGGAATGGCAGTTATGAAAAAGGCCTGGTAAACAAAGCTTGACCTGCCATGGATACTTCAGCGGCCTAGCTGTTTACTGCTGCCTCTCTCTCTCTCTCTGTTTCTCTCTCTCTCTCCCTGTCTCTCTCTCTCTCTGTCTCTGTCTCTCTCTCTCTGTCTCTCTCTCTTTGCTTCTCTCTCTGTCTCTCTCCCTCGCTCTCTCTCTGTCTGTCTCTCTCTCTCTCAGAAGGTTTAGTCTCTTCCAGTTGCCACTGGCAGATGTGCATATGTTTATTTATGATTATTACCAACCTAATGGTCTCTGCCAAACAATCCAAATGCTGTTAAATTACCAGCTCTAAAAACACACAGCTGTTTCTCCAAACAGTCTAACAAGTAGCCCTGTGACAAATGGCAGCGCAGAAGTCAGGTTTAGCCAGCTATCATCTGTTCACCCAACCATCTGTGTAAGAAATACATCTTAGACAGATTAGATTTTTTTAAATTGAAGAATTCAGATCAATCTGGTCTTGTCATTTTAGGATGCCTCTGGAATACAACTGTGTTCACCTAACTGTTTACATACCTTCTCTGCTGTTTTCTTTACTGAAGTCATATCAAAGCGCTCTCTCTCTCTCTCTCTACTCCACACAATGGCAATTCATTAAATGATGGCATGTTGAAAAAGAGGTTGTGTATCCTGATCCGAAAGCAAAAACGTCACACAGCTACTTGTGATTCACTCAGTGTTTAGTGGATGATGAAGTAATAAATAGGGACAGGGCTGCAGACAAGGCACTAGGGGATCCTGGGAGTAATCAATACGGGTTCCACCATATTTTGGCCTTTTGTCTAATTAGTCTATCATTAATGATCATTTTATCTTATCACACATCTGTTCAAAGTAATCCAGTACTATGTATCGAATGTGGAACTTGTTCATATCGTAGCTTTACTTTAACGTATTGTTACACTTGCAGTAGTGTCTCCCTGATATATATATATATATATATATATATATATATATATATATATATATATATATATATATATATATACCCATTATTTTATACTGTTAGATTACCACATATATATTCAAATCCAAATTCTACTTCAGATAATAATAATAATAATAATAATAATAATAATAATAATAATAATAATAATAATAATAATAATAATAATAATAAAACACATTGATTGATGAATAATCTCCCTAGAAAGAAAATTGAAATTAGCCTCTGTTAGGGGCTACCCTGAGGAGGTCATTTATTTGAAAGAGAAGACAATGAAAAAGGAAGTTAGCTGCTGTTAACATTTGCATTGTTGGGGATTTTTGCACAAATTACTCAGCTGGAGGAAAAACTACAATAAGCCCATACCTGGGACCACATCCCTCGACGATTATACTTCTAATCTGGAAAGCATTTCAACCTGCTGAAAGCTACACATCAGATTGCAGTAGAGCAGTAGAAGCAGCGATTACCAACCCCCTGCCAATTAACAATTACCAAACCCCCTGCCAATTAACAATTACCAAACCCCCTGCCAATTAACAATTACCAACCCCCTGTCAATTAACAATTACCAAACCCCCTGCCTATTAACAATTACCAACCCCCTGCCAATTAACAATTACCAAACCCCCTGCCAATTAAAAATTACCAACCCCCTGTCAATTATCAACCCCCTATCAATTACCAACCCCCTGCCAATTACCAATTACCCAACCCCTGGCCAATTAACAATTACCAACCCCCTGTCAATTACCAACCCCCTGTCAATTACCATCCCCCTGTCAATTACCAACCCCCTGCCAATTAACAATTATCAACCCCCTGCCAATTACCAACCCCATGCCAATTACCAATTACCCAACCCCCTGCCAATTAACAATTACCAACCCCCTGTCAATTACCAACCCCCTGTCAATTACCAACCCCCTGCCAATTAACAATTATCAACCCCCTGCCAATTACCAACCCCATGCCAATTACCAATTACCAAACAACCTGCCAATTACCAATTACCAACCCCCTGCCAATTAACAATTACCAACCCCCTGCCAATTACACCTTCCCTGCCAATTACCAACCTCCTTCCAATTACAAACCCCCTGCTAATTACAACCCTCCTGCCAATTACCAGCTCCCTGCCAATTACCAGCCCCCTGCCAATTACCAGCCCCCTGCCAATTACCAACCCCCTGCCCCTGAGTGCCCTTCCCACTGGAATCTGGGATAAGCATGCTCTGGGTCATTATTTACAGGTAAAAGCACTTCTAACATTTCTACCGTCATTTTATACAGAGAAAGTGCACCCCATGTATAACACACAGAAATGCGTCTCAACTTTAACTAGCACTGTTCTGAAAGTGATGATACCTTCAGATAATGGGATTGTATAGTAAAGTCTAACTAGCACTGTCCCGAAAGAAAAACATCTCTTTAAAGGCTTTGCCCGCAGAGAGGCTTAGGAGGGTTCAGGAATTAAGCATCCAGTCTGGATCGGTCCAGTGGTCTTCCTGATGAAAAAACACTGAATTCCTCCTTTTACTGTACCAAGTTCCTGCAATGCTGTTGAGGGGGCGAGGTATACCATGATGGATTTGCCATTAGCACACACACAGCATGAATGTGTAATGAAGAGCTGTGGTATAATGCACTTGATGTGAGTTTCTATGCATTGGGAATGTGCTTTTGTATGAATGCATAATGCATGTGTTCATACAAGTGTAATGTAGGACTACAAATCAGTCCTGGTAATACGTAATGGCTTTAAAAGGATGTGAAGATTAATCACTGTGCAGGAAGCTGTTGTTAAAGTGATATCTGACCCTATTTTAAAACAAGTTAAAAGACAAAGAAACACGATCTGTGTGGAATAAAAACCATTGCAATGGTATTAAACCAGCGAGAAACATCTTACCCTAAGATTGCTTTTTAATTATAGCACTGCTATCCTTTTAACAGATTTAACAAAGTACCGGATAAAAAACGATTCTATCTGTGTGCAATTATTTAACGTTAATGCTGCATAAAGTGGAAGGAGCCATCAGGGTTATTCATCACCGCTGCTGTTTGTTTTCCTGTTTGATAGTTTTTACAAGTCGCTATAGGGATAGTGACATCATAATTCAAACTTCACCCCGGGGCTTGAGAGGTAAACTGTTATTATGAGTGATTTCCTGTTACAGCATTAGCGTTATTTCATTCATCAAACCATATGTGTTTGTCTTTCACCTCATCAATATAAGCTCCATCATTGTTGTTCCTCACCAAAGAGAATCTGAAGTATGTACACGGCACTCTCTTTATTTCCTAACATGACACGCTTGAATGCTTAGGAATACAAGTAGCATTTAAAATGTGATTCTGCTATTAATAAACACGCTCTCATGCTATTGACCTGTTTCTACATGCATGATATAATATGAAGTAATACTGTAAAGTGTATGAGTTCATTCCTGAGATAGTTTTTGTTACAAACAGATGGATGGTAAAATGTCATCTGTGTGTCAGTGTTTCTATGACTTTACAACTTGCTTAACAGTGCATTTTTATACATAATTGATATGGTGCTGGAAACCTGAAGTGTTACAGAGTGAACACTGAACGCTGACAGAATCTTTGAAATGTTGCCAAGGCAGCGCCAGCATTCCTGGATGGAATAGAAGGCGTGGGAAGATTCTTAGATTTTCTGTAAATGCTTTTGCTAACAGCAGCCATATATATATATATATATATATATATATATATATATATATATATATATATATATATATATAAATATCATCTTTTTTTTTGCAGGGCAGCAATAGATGCACTAGCAGCATTGTTAAATTCAAGTAAGTTTTTTTTATTTTTTATACTGCATATATATTACCTAAATGTGTGGGTACACATATACTGTGTGTGTTTGTGTGTGTTTGTGTGTAAGGGTAAGGATCAGTTTGTATGCTTGGAGAATACAACATTCATAATATTTAAATGTTCCACTCAGTTAAACAACATCAGAGACAGCATAGCTAGCAATTATTATTTACCTAATTAATTTGTTCAAAATTGTGATGAATCAGAAGGTTTCCTGAAAGACTGCTGACTCCTCTGCTCCTCCATGGAGCTGACACTATAGCCTCTCCTCACTGGCAATAGGAGGCTCCCCACAGAGAGAGCCTGCTCCTAGGGGAGGAGGGCAGGTCAGTCTCCATGCCTCCCCACAGAGAGAGCCTGCTCCTAGGAGAGGAGGGCAGGTCAGTCTCCATGCCTCCCCACAGAGAGAGCGCTCCTAGGGCTGGAGAGCAGCCTGCTCCTAGGGGAAGAAGGCAGGTCAGCCTCCATGGCTCCCCACAGAGAGAGCCTGCTCCTAGGGGAGGAGGGCAGGTCAGTCTCCATGCACATCCAATATGCCAATATCTGCAGTGATGCTGGTGTCCATTGGGGAGCTGGGCTGAGAACAACTGAACTCATTACACAAAGACTCTCGACAGCCCCCAGATTGATGACTATTTATCACTGCAGCCATTGACTGAAATGGAATCTGTCCTGGAGGCAAAAGGCTGTTGCTGCTGTATTTTGGTCCCAACATCATTTGAGGAAATGATTTCTAATATTAGTCTGGTTGAGCTGAACTGTGTTGCATTTTATGAAATCTTTTATTTCCTACACATTATTTAAGGCAGTGAGCATCAACAATTTACAGCACAAAGAAAAACAAAACACAAGCAGTTGTATCTATTAAAGGCAATTGCAGGAGTTGTGTAAAACCTGCCTTTGCGACCCACTGAGACCTGCTGTAAATTAGCAATGACTGCTGTGTCAACGAGAAAGAGCCTGTCTGCATAATTGCATTCACATTGCGAGTAATGAAACGTTTTAAAAGCACAGTAGTAACCAGGTAGCTGTTTTAGCAGTAGTCGGCATGAGTAGAGGCTGCTGGGAATGAACTCCAGGAGGAATAGAAAACTTTTGGGCCTTGCTCTTGACTTCACTTTGTTTAACAAGGAGACAGGACCTCAGTTTACAAAGCTTGTCCCAAGAGTGCAATTTGCACATTTATTATAAAAGGAAAACAAAACCGTCAGCGTCACAAATCTAGTGTGAAGAAGCTCAGAGGGTTCAGAGATGTGTGAATATCCTGACTCCAGCTTAGAAAACGGCAGAAAAAAACTTCCATACACTGTATCCTGGCTAATTCATACACTGTATCCTTGGCTAATTCAAAGAAAAGCGTACTGTAGTGCAAGTAAGGAATCCCATGCAAGCATGGCGAGGCACAGCTAGGTTCTGTAGGATCACTGTGCAGAAAGCATGGTGAGGCACAGCTAGGTTCTGTAGGATCACTGTGCAGAAAGCATGGCGAGGCACAGCTAGGTTCTGTAGGATCACTGTGCAGAAAGCATGGCGAGGCACAGCTAGGTTCTGTAGGATCACTGTGCAGAAAGCATGGTGAGGCACAGCTAGGTTCTGTAGGATCACTGTGCAGAAAGCATGGTGAGGCACAGCTAGGTTCTGTAGGATCACTGTGCAGAAAGCATGGCGAGGCACAGCTAGGTTCTGTAGGATCACTGTGCAGAAAGCATGGCGAGGCACAGCTAGGTTCTGTAGGATCACTGTGCAGAAAGCATGGCGAGGCACAGCTAAGTTCTGTAGGATCACTGTGCAGAAAGCATGGCGAGGCACAGCTAGGTTCTGTAGGATCACTGAGCAGCAGGCATGGTAAACTGCAGAACTCTGCTGTACACTGTCTCCAGAGTGCGGAGTCACGGAAACCCGTTCCCACTACAGGAAGCTTTCTGCATCATTCACTCTCCTCACTGTGAGTCAGTGTCTGTTCGGAGGCAGGGGAATGCTATGTGTGACCACCCGGAAAAGCATTCCTTTAAACGCTGCTGTTAGTATAGAGCAGGTAGGTGGGTTTGATTTCACAGCAAAGCTGTTCCTCTACCTGTCTGCTGGTGGCAGTATGGACTTGTGCTACTCCGGCTGAGTGGGCTGTTTTTGTGTGAGGTCAGGTTGTTCTGCATGTTGCAATGGGTTATGTTTATTTAAAGATACAAAATGCAGAGTTTTTCTCCCCTGTCTTTAATCAAGTGCTGATTGCTCATCATATTGTTCAGATGCAAGTAGGTGGGAGCAGCTCCAGTCCCCAGTACACAGTGCTTTTTAATGAATCAGCGCCCATCAACACGTCTTACAAACACCACTGGATTAACTGCATCAGATGTCAACTGGATTCAATGCGCTCAAATTATTAACTTTTGCTAAGCATGTTACTAAGCATTCATAACAGAGGCAGTCCAACAGCCCAGTGTGGACACTCCCAGGCCTGCAGTATCTCAGTATGGTTTTGAAGTGCACACTCCCCTGCAGTATCTCAGTATGGTTTTGAAGTGCACACTCCCCTGCAGTATCTCAGTATGGTTTTGAAGTGCACACTCCCCTGCAGTATCTCAGTATGGTTTTGACTGATTTCACTAAGCTGGATCCATTCTAAGCAGCCCGTTGAGCACACATGCCACATTCCCATGCTGAGAGCTGGGTCTGGATTTCTACACAGAACCTCTTGAACAGACATGCTGAGAGCTGTGGTTCTGGATTTCTACACAGAACCTCTTGAACAGACATGCTGAGAGCTGTGGTTCTGGATTTCTACACAGAACATCTTGAACATGCATGCTGATAGCTGTGGTTCTGGATTTCTACACAGAACCTCTTGAACATGCATGCTGATAGCTGTGGTTCTGGATTTCTACACAGAACCTCTTGAACATGCATGCTGATAGCTGTGGTTCTGGATTTCTACACAGAACCTCTTGAACAGGCATGCTGAGAGCTGTGGTTCTGGATTTCTACACAGAACCTCTTGAACAGGCATGCTGAGAGCTGTGGTGCTGGATTTCTACACAGAACCTCCTGAACATGCATGCATTGTGAAACAGGCTAGAAAACTATTGATCAGGTGCTAAAGTCATCACTGTTCCTTTGGTTTAAGCAGCAAAATGATCAGGTCCCAGGTTGAATCAGTATTTGTACAACAATTTATAATTCCCGGATCAGACACAGTTGCTTTAGTTCTCAGATCTTTTGGGTCTGCAGTTCTGACAACTCTCTTTATACCACGTCTCTCTTTCTTCAATAAAAAACACATTTCTCCTTAATTCTTCAAAGGCATGCACCCTCATCTCATTATTGAAGCAATTCACCTTTTTATTAAGCACAGCAAAATGAAACATTTGGATGTCTATTCGATTGTCTTCAATGGCTGCTTCCTGGCTTTTTCAACAAAAGGGATTTTCAGAGCATCAGTGCTCTAATAAGTGAGCCTGGATTTTTATGCTCACACTGCGGTGGTATTTAGATCTGTCGCAGTTTAATAGGACCCACATGTCTCATTCATGTCTGCTCTTTTTTATTTGCAGTTAATTCCCCACTTCATAATACAGCAGAGTTTCAGCTTCACCTCTGTTTTCAGAAAAGGGAACCAGGGAAGCAAACAGCACCCTAGTCTCCCTTTCACAGGGCTTTCTTTGATTAGTTTTTGGCTAATTCGTCTCCTCACACTGTGGGATTTAAATACAGAAATTCATTAGACTATTATTATTTGTTTGTTTAATAAAGTGCACTGTGGATCACATTCAATTAAATACAGTAGTGTTGTCCATATCAATATTAATAAGTGATCCAGCCGCATGCAATACACATTAAAGTTTACTCAGTACAGGAGAGTAAACAGACAGGGACCAAAGCAAATGAACAAGCCTCTTGGTATGCTGGCTCTGTTAATGAATAACAGTTGCAAACTTCAGCCCAGGATGCATGTTTTAAAACGTTTTCCATAGACTCAAATGAATGATCTCTTAATGCAGGCAGGAACAGAACTATGTGATACTGAGAAGAGCATTTCTTGAGTAAATCAGAACTTGCACTAGACTCCCAAATTAAAAGTGTCCTAAATCTGTAATCAAAGACTCAAGGAGCCCTATTCGACTGGGAAATACTAAACAGAGCAAATATTTGTTTGGGCTAAGTCATCACACTATTGATAATGTGTTTCAAAATGAAAACACACATTGCTTCTCATGTTTCTTTTTTATTATATGCACTGCATTGGGCCCCTGCTTACCTGAACTCTGTTCTGTCATGGATGCATTTCAAATGATGCACACAAGTGATTGATTTGCTGATTTCAATAATAAATCAGAATCAGCATGGAGATTGTGTAAGAGATCAGCTGCATCAGTTCCAGCGCTCACGGTCCTGTATGAAAAGCAGTGACTCCAAACAGCCTCTTCTTTTAATGGATCTATACTTTCCCATTCGTTATCTGGCAGCCCTTCATGGCACCTGCTAATGCATTGCTTAACTGCTGACCGTACAGAGACACATCACTTTTACAGCCGTGCGATTATAGTAATTGTAAAGGCATTAGTTCATGTTTTACGGCATGCCTGGCCTGGCGTTCAGACACTGCTGTGGTTCAGGGATGTTCACTGATTACCAGCGGGAAGTCTATGAGCCTTGCAGCTCACTCTTTCCTATATATTCATCTCCCTACTGAGAATAGTCATGGATTGGGTTTCTTATGTAGCAATGGCAAATATACAACTAGAAAACACTACAAGTATCCCATGCATCTACCGGTAGCCTGTCACTCTCTATGAGCAAACACAGAAAGTGGCAATTGTTATCCAGTGTTTTGTGTCCACAAGAGGAGCAGGTTGGGGACCCAACACCCCAATAGAGGGAAAGCAGTTCCCTGCAGGGCAGGGTTGTGACATGTTAAAGTGACGGATCCTTTCTATACAGAGTGGAACTGCAGGCGTGCGGTGAGCCAAGGCTACGTGTCCAGCCTGCTGAATCTGTACGAGGACTGGCACAGCAATGATGCGGAAAACAAGCACATTCCCATCCGGAGGGCACTCCTGCACTGCCTCCGACACCTCACCAACCTCCCAGCGGGCCGGAGGGCCCTGGAGCAGGACGGGGGCATGGAGATCCTCTTCCGGACCACACAGGTAATGCACACCAGCCTGGCTCACAGCAGGGCAGAAAAACAGCTCCGATTCCATATGAGTCAAATTTCAGTGGCTACTGCACACCATGAACAGCACTTTACTCTGTCTGTTTAAACTGGACCGGAAATGAAGGTCCCAGAGCCTCACAGATGGCTGCTGTTTGAATTGTAGCTCACCTAACCTGCACAATAAAAACACTGGCTCACATTCCCTTACAGCATGTACATCCCATTCTATATTCTAATTGTAGTGCATGGTGCTTTATTGCAGTCTGGCTCAGATTCCCTTACAGCATGTACATCCCATTCTATATTCTAATTGCAGTGCATGGTGCTTTATTGCAGTCTGGCTCACATTCCCTTACAGCATGTACATCTCATTCTATATTCTAATTGCAGTGCATGGTGCTTTATTGCAGTCTGGCTCACATTCCCTTACAGCATGTACATCCCATTCTATATTCTAATTGCAGTGCACGGTGCTTTATTGCAGTCTGGCTCAGATTCCCTTACAGCATGTACATCCCATTCTATATTCTAATTGCAGTGCATGGTGCTTTATTGCAGTCTGGCTCACATTCCCTTACAGCATGTACATCTCATTCTATATTCTAATTGCAGTGCATGGTGCTTTACTGCAGTCTGGCTGCACTTAGCTGTCACACTCAGTTGATTCTGTCTTGTTAGTAAGTTCATGGGTTTGACTGTAGACAGAGGTCCCCCTTCCTGTACAGAGTCAGGGTCTGTTCCTGGCTCAGCTCAGGTTAGCGTCTCATTGATTTTCCATTGCTCACTCCTCAGAGATGTTCTCTTCTACAGCTACTACTGGTGTGCCTGTTATGTGTGTTTGAGTGTCTGTTTACCGTACAGTAATTGGTTTCTACTCAAGGACTGGACTGTACTGCATAAGCATGAATAACCCTGCTTTGAAGGACAAAGAGCTACCAATGCCAGTTAAATATGAAAACAGCATAAACCTGTCAGCCAGTAAGATAGATAGAGAAGCGCGGTACAAATCTTAATATTATATCAACAGAATGCAGGTCCATTGTGAATGATTTCAAACACCACACAGAGGTAAAAAATGAACATGGCTTGTGTAGTAAAGATGATGGGTACAATTACTATTGTATTGTGCATGTGTTTGTGCTGTCGTGTGTGTTTGTGTTACAGGACCGTGTGTGTGTGTGTGATACAGGACTGTGTGTGTGTGTGTATGATACAGGACTGTGTTTGTGTGTGTGATACAGGACTGTGTGTGTGTGTGTATGATACAGGACTGTGTTTGTGTGTGTGATACAGGACTGTGTTTGTGTGTGTGTGATACAGGACTGTGTGTGTGTGTGTGATACAGGACTGTATGTGCGTGTATTTGTGCTGTCGTGTATGTGTGTGTGATACAGGACTGTGTGTGTGTGTGTGATACAGGACTGTGTTTGTGTGTGTGTGATACAGGACTGTGTGTGCGTGTGTGTGTGTGTGTGATATAGGACTGTGTTTGTGTGTGTGTGTGTGTGTGTGTGTGTGTGTGTGTGATACAGGACTGTGTGTGTGTGTGTGTGTGTGTGTGTGATACAGGACTGTGTGTGTGTGTGTGTGTGTGTGTGATTCAGGACTGTGTGTGTGTGTGTGTGTGATACAGGACTGTGTGTGTGTGTGTTTGTGTGTGATACAGGACTGTGTGTGCCTGTATTTGTCCAGAACTCAGAACTCGTAATTGTTCAATCTCCTGCTATCCTCAATGGAGTTGATCTGACTCAGAACAGCAGCAGAAATTACATTACTGTTTCAGAAACCTGTTTAAAAGGGAGGTGTCTTAGTTATTACCCGAGGAGTTTTAGTCCGGAGTTTTATGTGGAGCCTCATTTTTATAATGAACTAAGTTTATCATTTTGAATTGGTTTGTGTTCTTTGTGAATTCTCATTACAGGGGTTTAGACAGGAAGTGTGGGCTTGATAGTTAACAAGATGCTGCGTGGAGAGTGAGGAAGGAAATACATTGGCTCTGATTCACAAAGCAAAATGAAACTGCTGAGGCTGCAGAACTACTGTAGTTAGAAACAAGGCCGGGGCGTGTCGGAGCACGTCACCTCCTGAGTTATTGACATGGAGCTTTCCTACAGAAACCTTTTTTCTTTTCTTTTTAATATAAAACTGCTATAAACGGATCACTGGGCTAAGCGCTTCGAGAATGCACATGACGGTTTACATGATTTTTTATTAACCTTGTTACATTTTAAAAAGCTAAACCTGTTCATTTGTCTTCCAGCTTTGTTAATACGTAATATTAAAACATTATAACTAAGTCTAAATCAATTCAAATAACAAGACTGACTACAGCTAAAACAGCCCCACATCCTAATAGATACAGCTAACTCACTACAATACAGTATATACACACAGGCAGTGTGCATGTTCTAGGGTTTACAGAATACAATACAGTATATACACACAGGCAGCGTGCATGTTCTAGGGTTTACAGAATACAATACAGTATATACACACAGGCAGTGTGCATGTTCTAGGGTTTACAGAATACAATACAGTATATACACACAGGCAGTGTGCATGTTCTAGGGTTTACAGAATACAATACAGTATATACAAACAGACAGTGTGCATGTTCTAGGGTTTAAATAATACTTACTGTAAATGTACCCATTTTTGCAGTTTTCCAATATATAGCTGATGCTGGTATATATTATACCGGTATATAATGCTTAACTTTAATGGGTACGCTTACTCAAAACTGTCCTTCCACAGTAGCAAAGCCCTTGACTAAGTTTAGACAATCAGAACTCTAGACTAATGGCATTCTTCCATTGCATGTGCATTCTGTGGTGAAGCTCACTACATACACATTACAGAAAGCTCCCAGTCCGTTGATGATGATAAATCAATATAATGTGACAGTGCACAACAATGATGTACAAGCAGGTTAGCACTAGCTTGATTTTTTGGATAGCGGGGAGAGTGATACATGAGCCCTGGGCAGACGTATTGATTTTCCTGGGGAGCTGGAAATCAAAGCGCAAGGAGGAATTACCATATTATTAATATCTTTTTTTACCCCGCTGTTTAATAATCTACAGCTTTCCCATATTAATTAGAACAGATTTGTTAAAGGCTCTTTCTCCATGGAGTTGCTGCTTTCTCCTGTGAAGAGGAGCTCTCTGAAGCTGATTTATTAGGTAGTGGTGTGCTTGGCCAGGTCTACAGAACTTGTGCTTCAAAGAGAGATAAAAAAACAAAAAAACTCTCTGCTCCTTATCGGGCAGATTTGCTACAACCATACTAATTATCATCTCTCCAGCCTGTACAGCATCTCAGCTAAGAAACGACAGTATCCTCTTCAGGACATTGCTGCATTTCCTTTGTATTCAAGTTTACATGTGTTGTTTATATTCCCTGCAGTGTTGCTCACTCTGGTAAATGGATCTATTCAACAGATATTTTTTCCTCACTGTGTTTTAGGCCTGCCTGGCGAGCAGAGGTCTGGAATCACTTGCAAAGTCTGCCACCCAGATCATGAGGAAGTGTTACCCCAAGCAGCCCCTTCCTCTGCAGAGCGATTGGAGCACCTACTCCTTCCCCCTGCCTGGCTGCCCCACCCTGAACCCGGAGAGCGCCCCCACATCCGAGGGTAAGGCGGGACAGCTTCAGACATGGCTTCAGGAATGTGTCCTGGGCAATTATTTCTAACTTACATGACACACAAGAGGAAATACAAAAGAGGCCTTGAGATCCATCTCTGCTCCTTGGGGGCTGGAGAAACATGTCAGTTCAATGAAAATCTTCTAAACAACGTGCAGTGCTTTTGATACACTATACAGTACATATACAATGGATGAAAGTGCTCTATAATCCTTCTTAAACTGCATGATCCATCCACCTGTATGACAAATAACATCTTGCTTCTTGGAAAGTACGGGCCAGTTGGCATAAGAGGCCCCCTAAAGTTGTTCAACACTTAGTTGGGTCTTATTGCAACTTTCTTTTAATAGTCTAGCTTAATTTGATTCAAGGTGAGGCTCTGTTAAATACAAAGAATACTGAACTGCGTCAGTCTTCACACAGGCAGGACGCGGTGGTCCGCAAGAGTCATGTCTCCAGTGTCTCGCTGAATATTCTTTGTGATCAACCTTCTATCCTTTATTCTCTTGAGACAAGTTCATCTCATCCTTATTCAGTATTCACATGTGCTTCTGAATATTTATTAAAGGAAACCCTCCAGGAAACAACTCATTGGGCTGATTCATCCTGTCCAGCAGAATCGCAGAGGAAAAAAACACCCTTCATTAAACATACAAATCAAAGGTCACATAACACAGGAGCAACGACAAAGCCATTAGTTACAAAGCAGCTTCAGACACATCTGATTTCACTTGGGAGAGGAGATGCCTCTTTTATAAAAGCAGGTATTCTGTTCCAGAGCGAAGGAGTTTTAACAGCAGAGTTACATTTTACAATCCAACGGTTCTTTAATAGCTCGAGTTTTCACATTTCCAGTAAAAAGATGTAGAACTGGGGAAAAAAAAACATAGGTGTCAACCAGCACAGAAGCATTCTCTTATGTTAAATATTGGGTGTTAGGGTAGTAAAGGGAGACTGTTCCACACTTATACTAACATATTACAGTTGCACACTTCCTCTAGCCAGGGGAAAAGGGGTGGAATGGGTGTGACCTGAATAAGAGACCTTTGCAAGCGTTAAATGATGAGCTCACCTGAGAAAGGAAGACACATTATACAATAAACAAATAATAATAATAATAATAATAATAATAATAATAATAATAATAATAATAATAATAATAATAAAAGCTAATGAAAGGAAGACAAAGGCGTGGTTTAAAAGTCTAGCAAGTCCACCTTTAAGATGGTTCTAAAGGATCAGCTTGAAGACTGACCCTCCAACAGCAGAACATACTGGAGTGTAAAAAGTTTTGTTTTTGGACAAACGTTAATTTTTCTTGTCTCTCTGTGCTCTTCACTATTCTAACTTGACACACTTTGTCCGACCCTAAGAAGGCTGGTTTATGGCGGTGCTTGAGAGCTGTGTGTTACAGCCTGCAATCTGACAGGAACAAGACGCAGCTTACATGTACTGCATTTCTGTTGGATAGAGGACAATGTTAGAGGACAATGGGGTTTTAACATCCGTGCTACTAACAGCCCCACCAACTCCAGGACTAGTGCAATAATCACCCTTCAGATTGAAATCTCTCCCCGTGTCTGAAGTGCCAAGAGGCTGATTGAAGTTTGGCACGTCGTGATCATTTTGTTCGGCTCTCTGCCTCGCTCCTTGCTGAAGGGATTTGCATTTTTGTTTGTAAATGTTTGACTTAACCTTCGCTTTGCCCTTCCAGGGAGCTTCCCATGCCTGCACTTTCAGGCCATATGTTTGCAGGCAGCATGCTGAAACCAGTCATACAATATCAAGCACCATTTTGCTGGCCGGATTTTCCATCTGGTGCTCTGGCACATCTCGTCCAGAACACTGTTCTCTGAAGCCATTAGAGGTTGAGCCATAAGGTGCAAGGCTGCTGTGCATTGCCAGCTATAGGTGGAATTTCTCGAGAAACAGTAACGGTGACACTGTGATGCGGCAATGAATGAGAGAGGCACTTACAAGCAGGCTATGTACTAATAAAAATGAATACATCTCAATATCTGAGTAACAGCTTTTAGAATGTTATAGGTCATTAGAATTCTGCTAGAATGCCATATGTAGCTATTTGACAGCCTCCTTATTTTCAGATGATAATTTGGAAGAAGAAAGTGATGAAGAAGATGCAGAAATTGATGATTTGGACAGAGAAGAAGTAAGTCTGTTCATTTTGAAGATTATACAGGGAAGTGTGCATGCTTGATTCACAGAGAGGAGAGAGCATAATAATTTATATAAATCATCTTTAATGTGAAGGACTGCATCACACACACACACACACACCAACACCCACACCCACACACAGATGCTATTTTCTAAATGTATGTCCCCTTCTGTGAAAAATGTTAAGTGATAACTTTGAGGCTTTTATGTCAATACATTTCTGTTCTGTGTTAAAGAAGACAGTTCTGGCAGACATCAGTGAAGGCTTTTGATTAGCTGAGAGGCACACTCTGATTTATAATAATTACTGCTCCGGGAGCAGAGGGTTTATTTGTACCATGCCAAAAATCATTCTGGTTTCTTGATGGAAATGACAAAAGATATATATTTCTAGTCAATCTTTAATACTGATCTCTCCAAATAGTAAAACTGCTGCCTGACTTCTGCAGCATGGGAACAAATCCAAGTTTGAAATCCTGCTGTTCTGATGGCTGCACAGTCAGGAAGACAGTTTCAATGCTTTAGTGAGACAATATAGGCTAAACAAACAGCTAAACGAAAAATGCAATAGCAAAAGAAATGAAAAGAATATATTGGAATCTATATTGCATTTCCACCCTCTGCACACAGTCATGGTAATGCCCCTCCTGTGCAGAGTGCTGACATTCTGACATGCTGGTGCAGGGCCTTCCACATCCATCTCTGCTAAATGGAACTTTTCCAGACTTAACTTCTACTTTCAAAATAAAAGAGCTGTGAGCGTGACACATGCTATGAGCAATCTCTAAACCAGCGGCACACTGGCTCGCTGTGTCCATGAATCAAGCCCCCTCTCCCAGCAATCTCTAAACCAGCGGCACACTGGCTCGCTGTGTCCATGAATCAAGCCCCCTCTCCCAGCAATCTCTAAACCAGCGGCACACTGGCTCGCTGTGTCCATGAATCAAGCCCCCTCTCCCAGCAATCTCTAAACCAGCGGCACACTGGCTCGCTGTGTCCATGAATCAAGCCCCCTCTCCCAGCAATCTCTTTATTAGACATTAGAGTTGGGCTGCTGGTATCCAGTACATCAGTCCTCTAGGAATCATGCTGGACCATGAACTGTAGAAGTAGTGCGGAATGGCTGAACTCATTGTTCCTCGTGCTGTGTAACCTGCAGGACGATGATCTGGAGACTGACTTGACGAAGCTTCGCACGCGACCGGAGCCTGACCGCCCCCTAGAGGAGCTGGGCCAGTATGCTCGAAGGGGGATCATTGTTACAGAACTGTGCCCTCTGATTGAGGGGGATCATTGTTACAGAACTGTGCCCTCTGATTGAGGGGGATCATTGTTACAGAACTGTGCCCTCTGATTGAGGGGGATCAGGGGCTATTCTCTTCAGCATTGTTACAGAACTGTGCCCTCTGATTCTGGGGGATCCCTGAATCAGAACACTAAAACACTCTTTTTGATTTATGTTTCATTGTTATTTTTATTCAGTATTCCTAAGCACTGTGTATTGTTATTGAACAGTTATAACAGACAGTAAAATACTTTTCTTTTGATAATTTGTTGGTAGAGCACCTCTTTCTCAAACACAGTAAATATTCATTACTCAGAAACCAGACCTCTGCCTTGGTGTAGCGACACCCTCGTCATCCAAACCGCTCAAGCTCAACTTGCAATGATACACTTTGGTCTTGCCACTAGTAGAAATGAATAGAAATGTCACTGTGCTCCAAGTGAATCTCTCCGCGCTGTGTCTCACTGCACCCGGCACCACTGTTTTAATTGAAATAGTATCACTTATTAGATTAACAGCTGACATTGAAAAATGTTACTTCTCCAATTAATTTACTGCCATCTTCCCCTCTGTAATAATTCAAAGTGGCGTGAGACAGCGGCTAAATGAAATGAGGCTGGGCCAGGATTTTAGCAGCTCAGAATAATAAAAAGATCTCATTTATTCTCACATGTATGCTGCCTCTGACACCATGTCACGGGTCTGGTACTGGGTCGGACTCCTGGCTCTGCAGATGGAAGAGTTAAGCTCTGTGGTGTTAGTGGCTGATACTGTACGTATTTCATAGGTTTGTGATTGAAAATGTCAAATCTTTAGGTATTTCGTTAGATCAGTGCGACTGTAAAACACATTCTGCAGACCCCATTCATAACCTCCTACTGCTGTACGTAGCAGCAGGAGAGTGCGTGTTAGTCTGACAAAGTCAAGGCTTGACAGGTAGAAAGCTTGTGTGTTTGCAGCAAAAACTACTGTAGGGAAGACATTACTACTGATAATAATAATAATAATAATAATAATAATAATAATAATAATAATAATAATAATAATAATAATAATAATAATAATAATAATATCCTCTGGGGGTCCATCTTCTTTAATGTCTATCCCCATGTCCATTGATCTGATATGATCTGATTTTCTATAACATTGTGACCCTATACTTCTATGTGACTAATCTAAGCAATTATCTCTCCACTGGTTCCATTGCCTGGCCTGCCAGTCTCTCTTCTTAATACATGCAGGCCCCTCGAGAGAAGACTAATAATTCCCAGCACATAGTGATGCCTCATCTCCTGCATTCCTGCCAAACGGAAGATCATTTGTGACATTGATTGACGCTACTCATCCTTGATATAAGTGTGCAGGAAAGGCTAATTTCTTCTGTGAAAACCCAGCTGTGTGAATAGGAGAAGCCCTGATTTAGACAGATATCTGAGCTAAGAATAGGTGACAAGAGAAGAAAAAGCACCGAGATGAAGCGAGTCCCAGGGTACCCCGGGAATGGCATTGGTAATCCCAGCAATCCTGAGCACAGACTCACTGTCTCACTGAACAGACAAGCACCATCTGCTGTGTGTCAGCATCCTTCCCTTGAGTTAGAGCTTCCACCCCCATCTTAAACAATGCAGCTCAGATGGCTTGTTATTATTCAAGATTGTCTCATTTACTTGTGCTGTAAGCCCTCTACCCTCTTCTCCATCAACAAACACTGTCGAATAGTGGCACCCTGCAATAGAGCCGCAATGGTGAATGCTAATAGTGATGCTGAATTCAGCTCCTCATATACAGAAAAGTATTAGCATGGTGAGCAAAAAGGTACATTAAGCGAGGCATGCCCGTTTATAAAAGCACAGCAAGTGTTTGTAAAAACCCATTGAAAACACAAAGCACAGTCTAGCAAGGTAGAGCACTGAAGTGTGAACATGTCATTTCCACAGGTGAGGCTAGAGCAGTGTCATTTCCACAGGTGAGACTAGAGCAGTGTCATTTCCACAGGTGAGACTAGAGCAGTGTCATTTCCATAGGTGAGACTAGAGCAGTGTCATTTCCACAGGTGAGACTAGAGCAGTGTCATTTCCACAGGTGAGACTAGAGCAGTGTCATTTCCACAGGTGAGACTAGAGCAGTGTCATTTCCACAGGTTAGGCTAAAGCAGTGTCATTTCCACAGGTGAGGCTAGAGCAGTGTCATTTCCACAGGTGAGACTAGAGCAGTGTCATTTCCACAGGTGAGGCTAAAGCAGCGTCTGCCTCAGTGAGCCCAGCCCTGACAGCTGCAGCTCACTCAGATGATGACGTTCGTCAGTTTGTCTCGGAGGAATGAGTTTTTGTTTTGTTTCTGCAGCGTTGGCACCCATGACCGATCCTTCAGGTTCAGTGGAAACTAATGCCAATTATGGAAGGCAGCTAAATGAATATCTCAGTGCTACTTACCTGCTGGGAATCCTTAATGCAGAAGATGTTTAGAATTTTCTATCTGTCAGCTGCAATAATTGGAGTGCTCATCTGTTTAAATATCAAAGTAACTGTTGCTTTGAATCCCTCTTACATAATAGGAGGAAGCTTGGGATCTACACCCTGTGGTAAAGCATGAAAAGCATGGGAGAACTGCAGCCTTTCTGTGTACAATTACGTGTTAAACTTTTATTAGGTTCAAAAGCATTCAAACTACAGTGGCATAGCAGATAAACTGTTGTCTACACTAATACAGTTATTTACACTGAGTCTCCTTCTAAACAGAGAGTGAAGGATGAATGGCTGAGTGGCAGGTGGTCTGAGCTGCAGTGAATTCCCATTTCTAACCATCAGGATCTGGATTCAGATCCAGACGGAGAGGAGAACTCCGATGACGATGGCTTCCTGTATGGTGACGCTGGTCCAGGCCCAAGATTCTTCTCTGGGGGTAGACGAGAGGACCAGCGGTCCCCTGGGTCCAAGCCTGTGTCTGAGAACCAGGGAGACCCTGGAGGGGAGGGGAGCGGCCCTCGTCAGGCAGGCAGCAGCGGGGGTCCAGAACCCCAGCTCAACCCCAGAGACTTCCACAGCCAGTACCTGAGCAGCGGGACAGCCGGACACGAGATCCCCAGTATGATTGAGCATCTGCTGGAGAAGCACCGGGGCTGTATCCCCGGCCATGACCCCCGGGTCTACACCAGTACAGCTGCCAACACCAAATCCATCGCCGGGTACTCCGTCCTCGCCTTCCCGGACTTCTGGGGGCACCTCCCACCACCCTACCGGCAACCAATGGCACAGCGCAGACAGGGAGTGCAGAGGTAAGAGCTGCTTTATTCATGCCATTTATTGGTATTATGATTGACGTGCAATTTGAGTGAATGCAAATTCTAGGCAAGAGCTATATTTGTATATTACATCTGCAGATACTGTGCACTACAATACGCTCAGAGCTGT
Organism: Acipenser oxyrinchus oxyrinchus; assembly: GCA_030684275.1. Taxonomy (NCBI): domain Eukaryota; kingdom Metazoa; phylum Chordata; class Actinopteri; order Acipenseriformes; family Acipenseridae; genus Acipenser; species Acipenser oxyrinchus. Next base: position 17,870,583 of record CM060271.1, on the reverse strand, counting down.
CTCGCTCTTGGCCAGCACAGTGTTGAGTGTTTGTCTCTGCCCAGGGCTGAGCACAGCTAGACTTTAGCAGGACGTGTCAATCTTCACATGCAAAAAAAAGCAGGTTGTTGAGCGACAGTGATGCAGCAGAAATCTGTGCAATCCTGTCTTGTAAAAAGCAAGTGAAGTGATGCCTCCCTGTGTGGGAGAAGCTTTATTGGCCTGCAAATGCTTTTTTTGCTGCGGCAAAAAATCTAAAAGCAGCAGTAATTTATTCAATCTAACAGATTTTGTCTTTTCATTTCCAGAAGCAAAGTGTTTGAAGATATCCAGAGGTTACTCAGTCCTGCAGATGTTGTTGACAAAGTCGTGTTTGATTTGGAAGCTCCCAGGTAAAGGGCTTATAAATAAGGAATCACAGCTGTGACTGTGGAAGCTTGTGAAAACTCTTTTTGAAGGCTCATTTAACAAGGCTAGAGGGAGGGAGAAAGAGTGCTAGTTCTAGTTTAGTTTTCATCAGCAGCTTATCTAACTTAAATAAATGAGTTTAGTGCATTGGCTATATAGATATTGACACAGGTTAATTCAATCTGCCTTGTGGGCTGGACTTCCCTTCCCATATCAGTGACTTTAGACGATTCACTACGTTGTTATCTGCATTAAAAATGACAGACATGATATTTACCATAGGGAGACATCTGACCTTCATGCAATAGTAACACCTCTGTGCTGAATGTAGGAGTACGCCAACGCTGGTGTGTCATCAACTTGCAATCAATGACGTGTCTGATGTGCAATATTAAATCTGTTGGTCAGTTTTAATCACAAATATTTGGAAGTAGTTAAGACTGGTATACAATCCATTGCCCTGTACCCTATTACCCTCACCGCTCCACTCCCCAAGCCAGAGCCCTGCAATCATTAATAATGCCTCAGCGAAGTTTCATAAGGTTATGCTGCCGCACAGAAGCAAGCTCTTTGTAGTTTTCTGCCTAAGCAGCTACAAGCTATTCCATTCTCAGCTTTGGTAAACAAGGATTCTATGTCAGAGCTTACCTGAGATTGTCTAGGATCAGTTTAGGCAAAATGTGTATTTACATATTAATAACAGAATAATCCAAAACATTTGCACTCAGCATGATGTCTAGGCTAAAGGAAATCTTACTGCTGTACATCTGAGCAGATGCACTTTTCACCTCTTTGCAAATTGCACTGTGTGAATGTATTCTCTCAATGAAAAGAATGTATTAAGACATCGAGGAACACAAAGCCTTCATCTGAACACATGCCCCCTCCACTCCCTGACAATAAAGGACCCTTAACCACTAGCACCACTGCTGTGCACCTTGTTCTTGCTCATGCTTTCACTTTGCAATGCACAGCCAACCCAAACGCTCGCAAAGGAACCCTGTTTGACCTCCAGCGTGATAGTGTTCTAGGCAAAGTACAAAAAAAAATACACAAACACTCTGTGCACCTAAAAGAGAGAGTCTGAATTTTAAACTCCCAAGCAACAGAGTGCAGCTCTAAACAAACCATTAAAGATTAATAAGCAGCAGAGTGCAGCTCTAAACAAACCATTAAAGATTAACAAGCAACAAGCAAAGAGCAGTACTCAATTTTCAGCGCCGCAGCTTCAGCACAGCCTACTTGTCAGTAAGAGCTTCTTGATAAGTACGAGCCTGGGGGGTGATCACACTGATACAGCCCCTTCTCCGTGACACTCTCCCCCCTGTAACCCTGATTTCCAACCCCACCATTTAACATACTGCAGGTGGGCTTACTCCATCCCATCCACCCTGCCATGGTAAAGCCATTCTCATGTGTGTGCTATCAGTTATTATCACATATTGAACCATGCAGTATGAAACAAAATATTAAACTCAAACTCAAGGGGACATGTACTGTTTCCTCCCCTCTCCCTCCCTTATCTTTCAGCCTTAGCTCTCAGGACACTGCTGAAGATTCAGACTCTCTGCGCTTCTATTCCAAATTTGAGTCAGGAAATCTCCGGAAAGCCATTCAAGTCCGCAGGTATGTTTGCAGACTCCTTGGCTTTTTTCCCATTTGTCAGGCAGGATGTGAATCAGTGATGGTGTTCACCCTGGACACTCCAAAGATTGTAATGCTGGTACTAGAAATTATACTTGGATATCCTAAAAACAAGAAAGAACCGGAATTCCTCCTGGCTGAAGCCAGTACTATCAGCATCATAACTCCCATGATCACTGGAAGGGGTTAGTGCAAAGAGAGAGAGAGAGAGTATCATGACTCCCATGATCACTGGGAGGGGTTAGTGCAGAGAGAGAGAGAGTATCATAACTCTCATGATGACTGGAAGGGGCTATTGCAGAGAGAGAGAGAGCATCATAACTCTCATGATGACTGGAAGGGGCTATTGCAGAGAGAGAGAGAGCATCATGACTCCCATGATCACTGGAAGGGGTTAGTGCAGAGAGAGAGCATCATGACTCCCATGATCACTGGCAGGGGTTAGTGCAGAGAGAGAGCATCATGACTCCCATGATCACTTTAAGGGGTTAGTGCAGAGAGAGAGAGAGTATCATGACTCCCATGATCACTGGCAGGGGTTAGTACAGAGAGAGAGAGAGCATCATGACTCTCATGATCACTGGAAGGGGTTAGTGCAGAGAGAGAGAGCATCATGACTCCCATGATCACTTTAAGGGGTTAGTGCAGAGAGAGAGAGAGTATCATGACTCCCATGATCACTGGCAGGGGTTAGTGCAGAGAGAGAGAGAGTATCATGACTCCCATGATCACTGGCAGGGGTTAGTGCAGAGAGAGAGAGAGAGCATCATGACTCTCATGATCACTGGCAGGGGTTAGTGCAGAGAGAGAGAGAGCATCATGACTCCCATGATCACTTTAAGGGGTTAGTGCAGAGAGAGAGAGAGAGCATCATGTCTCCCATGATCACTTTAAGGGGTTAGTGCAGAGAGAGAGAGAGTATAATAACTCCCATGATCACTGGAAGGGGTTAGTGCAGAGAGAGAATTTTACTGTAGCGATCAAGATTAATATGCATGTATAGTTTTGGCACCGGCAGCTGTGGGAAGGTAAAGTAGCTCATATTGGATATTAAGCCGTTGCTATTAAGATAATACATTAGGAGCATGAAAGCGCTGTTGTTTTCTGAAACACAGTCTTTTCTATATTCTGTTCCCTTCACAGCTACGAGTACGATGTGATTCTGAACTCAGATGTCAACTGCTCCCACTACCACCATTGGTTTTATTTCGAGGTCAGTGGGATGAAGGCTGGGGTTCCCTATCGCTTCAACATCATCAACTGTGAGAAAGCCAACAGCCAGTTCAACCACGGTGAGAGACTGTGCTTTAATACTGCTACTTCAAGACACGCGCGATTATAGATTAGTCATGCGGTGTAACTGTTATAGATTAGTCATGCGGTATAAACCAGGACTATTGAGTGAATGAGCAGACAGGGCGGGTTTGTAGAATGGCAAAAGTGTCCATTTTGCTGTAATTAATTTACTGGTTCAGTGCAGAGCCTCCATGTTAAATAAATGAATGAATACAATTTCCCAGCATGTAGGCCCGTGCCTGTGAACAGAGCCATGCTTGCAGGCTGTACTCTCTGGAGAGAGTCGCTGTTCTCAGGGAGGCTCTGCTCCCAGGCTCACTCATTTCTTTACCCATGGCAGGGATGCAGCCAGTCCTGTACTCAGTACGAGAAGCTCTGGAGGGCAACCCTCACTGGGTCAGAGCGGCAGCGACATCTGTTACTACAAGTGAGTCCCCTGTCTCTGTCTGCCTGTCTGTCTGTCTATATTTTACCATATACTTTAAATAGGAAGGGACAACACAACAACGAAAGATTTGAAAGGCTTTTGTTTTATTCCACTTTTTAAAATAAAGCAATGACTAAAGAAACAGACAAATATCCCCACGAGGGACAAAAATACAAAAAAAGGAAACACATAATTAAATAAAATAAATAAACAATAAGTCCCTTTCTGCAGCCTCAGCAGAAGAAAAACACTGTCCAAAAAAAAACAGAATGTTGGTATTTATCTTGTCTTGATCTCGACTGGTATCCTAACTCTGTCATCTTCTTCAAGCTGGAGTCCAGAGAGAGAGAGAGAGAGAAAGGGAAGGGAGTATCCACTGGTTCCACTATCCCCTGGTTGCTTAACTCTGTAGGCAAGAGCAACACTATAAAGTCCAAGGCTACAAGAAGCAGTTTAATTATAACGAGGGGGCTAAAAACAGGCAGGCTAAAATACTGTGACATAGTAATGAAACACAGTTGAGTCCCCATGTTTTCCTGGTCCAGGTTTAACATACAGTAGTCTTACTGTGCTCACTGTGGAGAAGCTGGTTTGGGGATGCTTCCCTGCGGCGTAGCTGAAATGAGCCCATTATTTATTCTCTTTTTCAGGAATCACTTTTCTCAAAGCTCGCTGCCAGGCAGGGGACAGAAAGGTCGCACGTACTACACTCTGACCTTCAGTGTGACCTTCCAGCACAGCGAGGACGTCTGCTACCTGGCCTACCACTATCCCTACACCTACAGTGCTCTGCAGGTAGTGACCCTCTGAAGCACCTTGCTGCTTCCCATTACCAGGACATTCCCCTGACAAACACAAACCCATTGCACCATTGCTTCCCCTGTTTCAGATGCAGCTGCAGTGCTTGCAGCGCACGCTGGACCCCCTGAAGGTGTTCTTCCAGCAGCAGACCCTGTGCGAGACGCTAGCAGGGAACCCCTGCCCCATCATCACCATCACCGCCCAGCCCACGCCACGCAGCTGGAACCACCTGCACCAATTCCGTGAGTTCAGAGACAAGGGACAGGCCAAACACCCAGCCCAGTGGACTCTGCTGACCACCTGCACACAACCTGCTGTGTATTGATGTAGTTTCTCTACACAACCTGCTGTGTATTGATGTAGTTTCTCTACACAATCTGCTGTGTATTGATGTAGTTTCTCTACACAATCTGCTGTGTATTGATGTAGTTTCTCTACACAATCTGCTGTGTATTGATGTAGTTTCTCTACACAATCTGCTGTGTATTGATGTAGTTTCTCTACACAATCTGCTGTGTATTGATGTAGTTTCTCTACACAATCTGCTGTGTATCGATGTAGTTTCTGGGGTAGGTGATAATAGATAGATAGCAATGTCCCTGCCCTAGTAGTAGTAGATATAATGTGTCTGCTCAGGGACTTGTGTACACTATTAGTAGTAGTTGTTTGGGTTGTAATAATAACCCTAATAATAATATTAATGGGAATTTGAGTAGGACGTGGTTTCCCTCGCTGTCCTGTGTGATGGATGTCCTTGTGCCGGGTGGGGAGGGAGGGACATGCTGACCCCCTGTTCCTGTCAGGAGTGCAGCCTGTCTGTCTTCGCTGCGGCCTCGCTCCGCACGCTGATTACTGTTAAGGGGAGCCAGATGCATACTGCCCTCCCAGAGAGGCTAAGCATACGGTGTACAGCAGACTACAGGAATTTATTATCATATCAAACTGCTGGAGCTATTTTACAGACAGTTCTGGTTGTGGATGATCAAGTGCTCTTCTGGCTATTAGGACTAATAAGAAGCTACCATTGGGCATTGGTTAAGTGGCTCAGAGTGACGTGAGCACTGTGGGGTACTGCTGAGCCCCAGGACTTTGGGAAGGTTCAGGGAGTGATGTGAGCACTGTGGGGTACTGCTGAGCCCCAGGACTTTGGGAAGGCTCAGGGAGTGACGTGAGCACTGTGGGGTACTGCTGAGCCCCAGGACTTTGGGAAGGTTCAGGGAGTGACTGTGAGCACTGTGGGGTACTGCTGAGCCCCAGGACTTTGGGAAGGTTCAGGGAGTGATGTGAGCACTGTGGGGTACTGCTGAGCCCCAGGACTTTGGGAAGGCTCAGGGAGTGACGTGAGCACTGTGGGGTACTGCTGAGCCCCAGGACTTTGGGAAGGCTCAGGGAATGACGTGAGCACTGTGGGGTACTGCTGAGCCCCAGGACTTTGGGAAGGTTTGTTAATCAGTTCATTCACACCGAACTCGATGGCCATACCTGATACATTGCAACTATTTAAAAGAATATATATAGTTTTGCAGTGTGTAAATATACTTCATCTTTATTGCAGTATAATTCCAGAGAGTCTAACAGCAATTAACCCAGGAGCCACCAGACCCTGATTTGCCCCAGCCTTAGCTCCCCCTCCACACTCCTACCTGGCAGATAATCTCTCAGAGTTTTGTGAGCCAGTTTAATTAAGTGCACTAATGAAATCAATGTTTTTCAGCTGTCTGACGCTCACATCATCTTAAACGCAGTCAAGATGATTTGAGTGTCAGACAGCTGTAGCCGATAATTGATTAATAATGCAGTTCGGGTCATGAATAATTGGCTGCAGAATGTAATAACTGAAGCGTCTGTTTTCAGTGAAGTGATGTGAGGATCTGGGGGTGGTTCTCTCAAATTTCTAATCTGGTAACAGGCTTCAAGATTAACTGTTCCAATGAACTAATCTTGTACTGGAGAGAAGCATACTAAAAACAACTGTAGTCATAGCAAAAGGGCATGGGAACAAAGGCTGCTGAGTTTCATTCGGTTGCTCTTTATTTGTACTGTTAAACTGATTCTAGCCCTATAGCTTAACATTACAGTGAGGACAGCTCAATGTAAAGCTCATTCACTTTAGATATGGAACATTTATTCTCTTATTTTATTTTCTGAAGTTGGTGGAAGAGCCCTTTCGGATTTTGCAGCACGTTTGATACGGTTTGTAATAACTGGTACAGAAGGGCTGAACCTATACTACTGCTTCAACGTGTACACAGGCAGGCTTTCTAATGTGTTTAATGTACAGTAACCAGCTTTTAATGCAGTGCTTCAAAGATGTGCTGTCATTTAAAAAAGCATGTTGTACTTTTCGATAGCTTTGGTGAGATGCATTTCCAAATGTTTACATCTACTTCAGTATCCTGTTATACAAGATCTTCCAGACTCTAGATGGCAGTTTCTGCTTAAACCACAACTGACAACTGCTGCCAGATTGAGTGCCGTGATTCCCAATAAGAAGGACGGTCAGCAGGCTGATATGACTTTGAGATTTGAACTCATTGTGTTAAAATGAACAGCATGTTAGGGTTGACGTGTCAGAAGTGCGCAGAACTTGCAGGGCAGCTGTTGTTTCTCCTCGTTGCCCTGGCGATGTTGCACACATTCTGGCCGGGCATGATAATATTTATATTATTCTGTGACTAAACTGTTTTCCACTGCAACCTTTACCAGAATACCTGCTCACTGCTCTCACTGAGCAAAGCATGCCAGCTTTACACAGCTGCACACTCAGTAGGGCTCCATGCTATTTAAATGAAACTTTGTCTGGCATCACTGCGATTAGACACCTGGGACCACTGTGCTGAAAATCACTGCTACCACTCCTTCTCTTCCCAAAACCACAGAGACTGATTGAACAGTTCTTCAATACAGTGAAGGAATTCGACAGCACAGCTTTCTCAGTCACTGCCCCACTGTATACAAATAGGAGCCCTGGGAGGCGAGGCAATGCTGTGCATCAGAGCTGAACCACTTAGTGAATCACCTGAAATGTCCTGCCTCAGTTAGAGAAGCAGAGATGTATTGGAGTTTTGATGGGTTGTGAGAGGGAGCCTGACAAGTCGTGGAATCTGCATCCCAGTTTAGAAGTGCAGCGTGGAAACCGAGGACAGCTGTGTCACTTCCAGTGTCTGTAAAGCATGGTGACCGTCCCGAGGTAAAGGGACTGCTGATGGCTCTACGAGAGGACTAGGAGTGGTGGGTGAGGCACATGATAACAATAGCAAGCTTGTGTCGAGCAGAGCAGGGAGGGTCTTCAGGAACTTTATTACCCCAAGCTGTAGCACAGAGTGCGAAGCAGAACAGATCTTCAGAATGATTTGGGCACATATCGAATTCAGTTACAGAAAAGAGGCTGAGATCGATTTTCAAACATATAAAAAACAGTTGTTAGTATTGCTCTCACTTTAAATTATTATTATTAAATTATTCTAGAAGTCCTATTTATTTTGCCACAACGTTATTGTCTAAAAAAATGACAGTAAATTCATATTAAATAAAAATGGAGATTTGCAATGAAATATGTGTGTCATGCTCTTTCGTTTAATTTATGAAGATTTATGCGATGTTGCTATGCAAAGCTGACCCTGTGTCTTGTGGTGCAATACCATCTGTTCAGAAGGGTCTCCAGAGTGCAGGGTCTGATAGACAGGAAGCTGTGTGTGGAGGTGCAAGGTATAACTAGGCGTGTGGTGAGGGAGGACTGCAGGAGATTCACATTCAAACTTCACTTCTTTCACATTCATTGGGGCAGATTTATTAAGGTGTTTACATCGAAAAACTATTCCATTTTTTTTGTTAAAGGAAAATCAAACTGTTAATTTAGAGCCACAGACTCTACTCTTTTATAAAACTAGAAATTAACAGAAAGTTAGTTTTCCGATGTACATTAGGCTGTTTGTGCAAGTTAAATATCCTATTTCTGGTTCTTTTTTTGTACATGTTTTTAAAATGGCCTGTGAGATTGACAAGGTTAAAAATGGAACTGGATCAACACTCCTCCTTTCCTGAATCCGGAGAAGGAACATTGCACTGTTTGATAGGGATCCTATTAGTCAAATTGTCATACTAAATAGGATTATGTCAGCAATTAACATACACTGAAATGAGCTCCAGTTAATTGCACTGGAACGTTTTTAATTAATAAATTGGAAATTCAAATCTTCTTTTTGCAAGCTTTGGAGGGTAAATTCATCTTATAATTAGAAATGGACATCTCTGATTTGTACTAATTAGGTTCCATTTGCATATGCAAGTGTGGTCTATGTGAGAAGAAGAGATTGCTTTTTGTTGCTTCAGGCTAGATTTGTACTTTCACCAATCAAAGACGGCTGGCTTTTGTTCATGTGCCTTTAATTACTGGCAGATCGTTGACGCTTTTAGCAAACTAAGAAGTCAACCATTCCAATGGCTTCTGACATGTTAACAAATTACAAAGCAATCATTGAGGTCTCATTGATGCGCTAGTTCAGAAATCTCCAATAAAACCTGTGCAGAAATAACCCAGTAATGTTGACCTCAGAACCCCACCCTCTTTCATTGGACTGCCTTCAAACCCCACCCTCTTTCATTGGACTGCCTTCAAACCCCACCCTCTTTCATTGGACTGCCTTCAAACCCCACCCTCTTTCATTGGACTGCCTTCAAACACCATCCTCTTTCATTGGACTGCCTTCAAACCCCACCCTCTTTCATTGGACTGCCTTCAAACCCCACCCTCTTTCATTGAACTGCCTTCAAACCCCACCCTCTTTCATTGGACTGCCTTCAAACCCTACCCTCTTTCATTGGACTGCCTTCAAACCCCACCCTCTTTCATTGGACTGCTGTGAATTTGTATGGGGTATTGCTACTGCCTCAGATATCCCTGCAGTAAAGATAAATATTAAAATATTAAAAACAGCACATCCAGTGCGGCACACCAAGACTTTTCAAGTGGACCAAAAGATTGTTAGATAACCTGCTGCTGCTGTGGGTTCCTGTAGCTTACAGGCCGTGGGTATGGCAGTGGGCAGTATTGCCTGCTTTGGAAGTTGTGACTCAGGTACCTAAAGTCTGCACTCTCATTTTCCCTGACCCTGAGTGTGAAGCTACACAGGGTTTATCCACTCAGAGCTGCTAATGGAAATTAATTCAGGTTTCTGATTATAGCTCAGCGATGTAGCCCTGTGATGACACTGTTCAAATGAACTTGGCAGTTCTAGTGTTGTTATGCAATGGCATCCAGAGAGCAGACTTTTTGAGCACCAATGTAGCCCAGCGTCTCTAATAAGCCTGCGGTACAGGTGGAACTAATGGCGTCTGTGCTGTCAGTTTATACAATTTAAGGGTATGTAATAATGGAAGGTACAAGTCTTCTGACTTACCCAGGGCATGCTAAAGCAATCCGGTTTTAAAAGAGCCCGGATTCTTACAGTTAAAAAGCCCCGTGAACCAGTTTGTATGCTGAAGTAAAGGAGCCTATTAAAGGATAGAGCGTTACCCATTTAACAGGCAAACAAACACGGGGGTCATGGCAGACTGGGGATGATGCTGATTCATTCTAAATATCTAATTAAAAAATGGGTGGTTGGGATTAGAGAGACCGCACGCACAATATGCAAACTTGTATTTTACCACTACCTCTACTGCTAATATGATTTTTGCTGAGCACATAAGCCAGTGGCCAAATGTTTTTCTGGCCAGGATACTAAATACAAAGTCAAATATGGATTTCTAAATATGTACTGAACTGTACCATAGGATCTGAAATACACACACAAGTGGCACGTTCTGCTTGACACCCTGGAAGATGAATGATCCTCAAACCTCAGAAGAGCATCCAACATGTTGTGCCTCGACTGGAGCGTGTGCCCAAGCTGTTCCAGTTGCAGGAGGCAGCCCAGCTTTCTACTTGCATTGGCTACAGAGAGTGCGACTCTAGATCTATATATTGATGAATACACACACATAGAGGCCCTAGTTGTCCTTACAAAACCCCAGACTGCTCTCAGGGATATTTGAGCCTTCCTTTGGAATGCTGATGTTTAGTAAATTGAGTAAAAGAAAGCAAGAGAGATGGTTTCATATCAGCAGCACATTTGGAATTTCATGGAATCTGGCTATAGTGGGCACTGCAGGCCTTCAGTCTGGTTAATAAACAAATCAAAAGAATTCCCTGACTGCTGCATTGATCCTCGCAGAATGAGTTTCTACTGTCTCTCTCGTTTAAGAGTCTTTTCTTTTTTTAGCCGATATATCTAGTGCCATGCTGGCTGTGATGGAGAAAAGCAAGTGGCAGGAAAGAGGCAAAGCTTTAAAAAGACAGATATTGAAATTTGAGTTACAGGTTGAGCTCTGGGCATTTTTACAGACCGGTCTATTCTAACAGGAGCTATGTGATGCTGTGTCCCACAGTCCTGTTCAATACAATGCATGGGGTGTGTGTGCAGCATGTTCAATACAATGTATGGGGTGTGTGAGCCGCATGTTCAATACAATGCATGGGGTGTGTGAGCAGCATGTTCAATACAATGCATGGGGTGTGTGAGCCGCATTCTTCCATAATTAGTTGAACCTGCTGTGCACTCTACTTTATCAGAAGCAGAGCTTGTTGGGTTTCCAGTTTGCTGACCCAGCTGTCCTTAAAGCCATCGATCTCTCTGCACTCATTTTGCTCGTACCAATGTCCACCTTTTTAATTTTTTTATTTCAAACGAATTTCGAGAAAAAATTTACAATTCAGTCTTTTAGCAACAAAACCCAGAGCCCCTCAGAACATAGCAATATAGTAAGAGAAAAATAAACAACTCTAATGACATTTGAAGCGGCTTCCTTTTTAAACTTCAGCGTTCATTATTCTATTTTTTTCAAAACGGGAGAACAGAAACAAATATATATTAATAAGGTTTTCATCATTCCTGCCACTGAAATTCACACGGATGCAGAAGACACTGATGGACTGGCTAGACCATCTTGTGATGGTTAAAAGCCTCTTACTTCTGAAAAGAAAAAAAAGAAAAGAATAAACATCAAGCATCTCTAGGGAAAGTGTTTTGTAGTTAAAATGGAAAGCGATAAATATCAAATCAGTGATGGAGGCAGAATTTAATTTTCCTTCAAAGAGATCTGCTTTATCCTGAGAAATTGATCATTTCTATTCTAATCCAGGATAAGAGATGTCCTTTATATCTCCATGCTCTTATATATTCCATGTTAAATTGAGCTTTCAATAGCCTGTTTCAATCTGTAGCCATGTTTGTATCAAGTGAGGACAGATTGAATTCATTGTACCGGCACAGTATGAGGAAGCTGAAGAGATTGACTGGATGTCATGTTGTTGGCTTGTTCTAGCCATTGAGGAAGTTGAAGAGATTGATTGGATGTCATGTTGTTGGCTTGTTCTAGCCATTGAGGAAGCTAAAGAGATTGATTGGATGTCATGTTGTTGGCTTGTTCTAGCCATTGAGGAAGTTAAAGAGATTGATTGGATGTCATGTTGTTGGCTTGTTCTAGCCATTGAGGAAGCTGAAGAGATTGATTGGATGTCATGTTGTTGGCTTGTTCGAGCCATTGAGGAAGCTGAAGAGATTGATTGGATGTCATGTTGTTGGCTTGTTCTAGCCATTGAGGAAGCTGAAGAGATTGATTGGATGTCATGTTGTTGGCTTGTTCTAGCCATTGAGGAAGCTGAAGAGATTGATTGGATGTCATGTTGTTGGCTTGTTCTAGCCATTGAGGAAGCTGAAGAGATTGATTGGATGTCATGTTGTTGGCTTGTTCTAGCCATTGAGGAAGCTAAAGAGATTGATTGGATGTCATGTTGTTGGCTTGTTCTAGCCATTGAGGAAGCTGAAGAGATTGATTGGATGTCATGTTGTTGGCTTGTTCTAGCCATTGAGGAAGCTGAAGAGATTGATTGGATGTCATGTTGTTGGCTTGTTCTAGCCATTGAGGAAGCTGAAGAGATTGATTGGATGTCATGTTGTTGGCTTGTTCTAGCCATTGAGGAAGTTAAAGAGATTGATTGGATGTCATGTTGTTGGCTTGTTCTAGCCATTGAGGAAGCTAAAGAGATTGATTGGATGTCATGTTGTTGGCTTGTTCTAGCCATTGAGGAAGTTAAAGAGATTGATTGGATGTCATGTTGTTGGCTTGTTCTAGCCATTGAGGAAGCTAAAGAGATTGACTGAATGTCATGTTGTTGGCTTGTTCTAGCCATTGAGGAAGCTGAAGAGATTGACTGGATGTCATGTTGTTGGCTTGTTCTCGCCATTGTTTTATTGGCAGTGAATAAGAAACCGATGAAGACACTAGTGGACAAGTTTGTCTGCTTGACCTTTCTGTTTCTGTTTCAGCAATAGGAACCGTAAACACACTTTTCAAATCAGAACCTTCTTAGCATTTACAGCTGTAGTGTTCAATACATTTGGGTGAATATTATGTGCATCCAGGGGAAAACAACCTGCTGTGCCAAACAGGTTCCTAAAGCTGCCCCGCCATTGCTCTTTGTGATGCATCTCAGTCAGTGCAGCATCAACTGTGTGGTGTTTCATCAAGATCTGTATAGGAGTGCCCTAGTGGACTGAGTCTCAGCTTCCTTAGTCTAATCTTATCTCTGGATCATTGAGCACAGCACAAGAGCAACTTTGTTCTCACAGTCAACCATGTGTTGACTTGAGAATTAAAGGCTGACTGTGTCTCATTGAAAAACAAGAGGAAGAACAACGTGCAGTTCGGCTCTGGACATGGGAGCACAAGACTCACAGTCAACCATGTGACTTGAGAGGGGCTGTGTCTCATTACAGGAGAGCACAAGACTCACAGTCAACCATGTGACTTGAGAGGGCTGTGTCTCATTACAGGAGAGCACAAGACTCACAGTCAACCATGTGACTTAGAGAGGGGCTGTGTCTCATTACAGGAGAGCACAAGACTAGGACAATATATGTATAGTTATAGTTCTGCAGTAGTTACAGTATATGTATGGTTATAGTTCTGCAGTAGTTACAGTATATGTATGGTTATAGTTCTGCAGTAGTTACAGTATATGTATGGTTATAGTTCTGCAGTAGTTACAGTATATGTATGGTTATAGTTCTGCAGTAGTTACAGTATATGTATGGTTATAGTTCTGCAGTAGTTACAGTATATGTATGGTTATAGTTCTGCAGTAGTTACAGTATATGTATGGTTATAGTTCTGCAGTAGTTACAGTATATGTATAGTTAGTTCTGCAGTAGTTACAGTATATGTATAGTTATAGTTCTGCAGTAGTTACAGTATATGTATGGTTATAGTTCTGCAGTAGTTACAGTATATGTATGGTTATAGTTCTGCAGTAGTTACAGTATATGTATAGTTATAGTTCTGCAGTAGTTACAGTATATGTATAGTTATAGTTCTGCAGTAGTTACAGTATATGTATAGTTATACTTCTACAGTAGTTGTAGTTATCCAGTATATCGAGCTGTATTTCTACTGTCTGGTATACCCCCCCTCCTGTCTCCCCAGGTAACCGTCCCTGCGTGCTGCTGACGGCCCGTGTTCACCCCGGGGAGAGCAATGCCAGCTGGGTGATGAAGGGTACTCTGGAGTTCCTCTGCAGCAGTCACCCTGTGGCGGAGAGTCTGCGAGATGCATACATCTTCAAGATCATCCCCATGCTCAACCCTGACGGGGTCATCAACGGCACGTGAGTCCCTTCAGCACAAGGGGAGCCCTGTATTGTTTATACAGCAGCATGCCTTCACACACTTACTTAATGGCTTTTGATAGCCCATCATAACATTTCAATGTTGTCACACACAAGCGCACCGGGGCTGCGTGCTGGGGAGCCAGCGGGAGGGAGGACACCTCTTGTAATCACTTGTCTTCTGCGTTGTCTTGATTGCTTGTTTTCTAGGATTAAATCTGCAGAATCTGACAAGTTACTGCCCGATTGCTGATCTATTTTCCACACCAGGATACACCTCATTTCTCATCAAGGCTCATCAGTCACATTTTTAATGATGGGGTCTGAATTCTGCCAGGAGTAATTTTAAACACCTGTGGAGTCGTTCTATCCACTGTATCTGTATGTAAACCTGTCTGTCTAAAACCCAACATTGTAGCTTCCAGGCTGTCATCAGCAAGTGTCTGTGAGGGAAACAATACAAGTGATTCACTTTTCCAGGTGTGTGGAAAATCGGCTCATATCATTCACAGCACTGACAATACTTTTCATTTGCATACACAAGTCTCTCATACAGCAGGAAACTGTACTTTAACTATCCCTTATTTATATATATATATATATATATATATATATATATATATATATATATATATATATATATATATATATATATATATATATATATATATAGAACCACTTGGCAAGTCTCCCTCTCCAAACACCAAATCTAAATTATGTTGGCATAGATATGGAATCTGGCTGGAATGCCTTCTGGATCTAAAGAATCATGACTTGGGTCTAGTGCTGTACGCAGGGCAATCTCAAGTGAGATTTAACTGTAGGGGTAACGGCAGGAATTTGGAGCAGACACACAGTACGACTTGAAGGGTTTGGCAGTCAGTGAATAACCTGCAGGGGACTGTCTGCCACAGGCTGCACATTGCAATAGCACTTGACTGTACTGAGCTGTCTATACCCAGAGGGACTGCATTGATCCCAGTCCCTTATTGTATCAAGCAGTCTGCTTGGATTGGAAACGCATTGGCTGTCAGTGAAGGCTGGTCACTGCAGGGCCCTGGTTACTGAACCCTGGTTTTCTCACTCTAAGCTCCTTATCAGTTCCGGCTCTATTGACAGGGATCCTTCAGCTGCCCCTTTATCAGCTCAGTGCTCTGCAGGCAGTGTGCTCAATAGACACGTCACAGAGAGAGAGTGTTGAAACAGCAGAAGACCCTTCAGACTCCCCAGTACTGCACGCTAAAGGAGGCATGCAATTCATCATTGATCTGCTGGATCCACACTGTTGGGGACAGGAGAGCTTTTGAAAGGTAGCATTTCCTTTGCCTTCATTTCTATGTATTTCATTAAATGGATTTTCTGGGCTTTCACTTGTCTCTGATGAATAACTGGTTGATTATGCAACACCTATGATTTCTGGAAAGCCATTCACTGAAGGCTGCAGGAAATGAATCAGTAAAGTACATCAGTATTGACTGACAAAGGTTATTTGACTGCTACATTTGGAATCTGCAACATGACCCCTCAGCAAATGCCGAATTTAGAATCTGGGTTTTCATTTCGAGTTGGAAGGAACTTTGCTATCGGTGTATCTGTTCCTATCTTCCAAAATGCTCATTGTATTTGCTGCAGGTACTCAATTAGTATGCTTACCTAGAAAATTGTTCCTGAGCAATTTCAGAAGATGCTCTCATCCTAAAACTTCCGTCAATGCGGGCAGTGCTGTGTGATACACTGTCGCTCTGGATTCTGTCCCCTGTCGGTGAGATGATGAAATGAAATGAGATGAGGTGAAAGGGAGAGAATGTAACGGGCAGTGCTGTGTGATACACTGTCGCTCTGGATTCTGTCCCCTGTCGGTGAGATGATGAAATGAAATGAGATGAGGTGAAAGGGGAGAATGTGCACCAATGACTCCTCATCTGGATCAATGATCCACTCTGAGAAAAATGCACGCTTGCCTTCTGTGTTATAGTAACCTTCTCATGGATGATTCAGCTATGCATATCATACATGGGGATGAGGGTCTGTCAAAAGAAATGTATTTGAATCTCTAGCCTGCCACTCTTACAGTATAAATTAAATGCTTTACCTGCCAGCTGCTGTTTGTTTTGTGTATCACACAGCTCGAAGATCACATGACTCTTCTAAAGTCTGATTGATTTTTTTTGACACTGGACCAGTTCCACCATTGTGCTGATATAAAATTATTCATAATGGACTCTGCTCCTGCAATCGTAAACTTTTATTCTGTGCTCTTTTATTTATTACTGTATAAAGAAAGAAAAAAGAAAGACAGAAACACAGGCTAAACTGTATTAAAAAAAAATTGATTCATTGGGGTGGTCCGGCATACGACATTGACGTATTGTGAGGCCTCCGTTAGCGGGATTCAGACGCGCGTGATAAATGGCGCGGTCTGTCAAGGAAAATGTGTTATTCATCATCGCTTGGCATAGAGAGAGAGAGAGAGAGAGAGAGAGAGAGAGACCTCAGCCTGTTTCTTCAGGACCACAGGAGAGAGCTCCTTTAAAGGACACGAGTCAAACACAGCCAGGTGATGAATAAATAAACACAGGATCTCTTTCTAGTGGTTCTGGTGCAGCTCTAAGTCTTTGCAGTGGATTTCTGTTGAGAGGATTAGGAGATGAGGTTTGATTGTGCCAGCACCAGGTTTGTTTTTAAAAACAGTATTAAGAAAGCATTGTGGTGCCAAGCTTCAGTTAACTCATTATCCTGTTTCCATGGTGTGGAATAGACCCTTCCTTCATTGTTTTACCGCTTACCTGTACGACAGAGATTCTTTGGACTTGATCCAATACCAGTGACAATAGGTGAGATATCTCATTCGATAGAAACTCATGTCTCCTTGAGAAACCCATCATGCACTCTGACAGGCTGATTGAAGTCACTGAGTTTAAGGGCAATGAAGACTGCTTGCTGTCAGTCAGAGCTCCACAGCTGTGATGTCACAATCGAATAGGGCCCAGGATTGATAGATGCTAGTGAATGGGGGTGAAGCAGACCCAGGCAGTGAAGACTGCTTGCTGTCAGTCAGAGCTCCACAGCTGTGATGTCACAATCGAATAGGGCCCAGGATTGATAGATGCTAGTGAATGGGGGTGAAGCAGACCCATGCAGTGAAGACTGCTTGCTGTCAGTCAGCGCTACACAGCTGTGATGTCACAATCGAGGGGACAGCAGGGTGATGCCAACTCCAGATGACCCTGAACAGTGACACTTCGACTCTCTATATCCTTACTAAATAAATTGGGAAGCAGTTTGGCCTGAAAATGTAAGGAGACTAATTGTTACTGAGCCTCTGGTTTCTTTATTGTTAATCTATTGACCTTCACCTTTGGCAGTAAATAGGAAACACAGGCATTGCAGCTTTAGCTTTCATTACAGTTTAACCCACTGGGACTCACTTCTGAGCCTGAATCAGTTAATATCCTCAGAGTTAATATCCTCAAAATTCTCTTATAAACTGAGCAAAAGACAGGGTCTGTGCAGTAGAAGCTAGGAGTGCCCAGAGAAAACAAGAGAACTGCTTGAGTTACATTTACATCTAATACAAATGGTCATTATGAATAACTTGTTAGCACCACTGTATACTGCTGGGTCTGTTGATGTTTCTATGGAAACAAGCAGCTAACCTCAGAGTTGTTGGGGAACCATAACAGTAGGTTTGCTGTAAAGTGCATCCAACCTCAGACCATGAGAAACTGCACATGAATAACATTGAACTACTGTTGCAGTAGTCATGTCAGACAGCCACGACTACTGCAACACCTTGCCTTGCTTTCAACTTGAAAGACTCTGAGCCAGTGGAAAAAGAACCATTTAAATCAACCAAGGCCTTTTACAGACAGGCAAACAGGCCAATTATACAAGTGAGGTCAGTGCAGCTCTAAGAATCCTGACTGAGATCGGTCAAACATGGAAATGTATTCCGATTCCTCCACAGACACGGACAGAGATGTGCAGCTCATTATGTGGCTGTGTGTTCTGAGAGTCTTGGCTAGAGTTCTGGGCCTGGAAGGTATTGAAAGTGGCTATTTTGAACAAGGTATTAACTGCAAGAGGGTCCAAGGGATGAAAGGGAATGAGGATGCATATTCTGCTAAGCAATGAAGTTCTCTGTCCAGTGGGGTCTGTAATGGTTCATAGTGCTGTAGTGAGGCAAAAAAAGCAATCCTGTGCACTAGCAAGGCGATGCACGTGTTCTCTTTCTTTCTTTCTTTCTTTCATATTAGTAATAAAATAATTCACTATATAAAAGTCACCTTTAAAATTGCAGGAGCACAGTGTCATTGAACATAACCTGAAGGCATAATAATGAGGCACTTCAGAGGGCCAGGTCAATATGGGCATTTGTTTTTGCAGGAGTGAGAGAGCAGGCAGGTATTTCCTTCCAGCCCTCTATCACACGTACAGATTTTAACTTAGTTGATTGAAGCCCCATCATAGAGATAGTGATCCAGTATAGATCTCTGCATATCACATCTCCAGCTTCCCAATGTAACAAAATAAAACGTGGCTATGAGAACACTGTTAACAGACAGCCCTGTACAGGGTAGTTCCTCAGATACAGTGGGGAGCCCTTCCCCCATGGAGATGAGCCCACACCAGGGATAACAGCTGGTATAGGAAGATATACTGTATATATATATATATATAGGAGGCAGAGGAGTGAATGATCAAAGCACCAGTCATGTATCATAGGTCTCGGTGCTAAGAAAAAACCTTTTGACACGTGTCAGCTGACAAGACGAGGACCCGCCCCTGCTGTCTGCGCTTCTGTGATTTGCTGTTGAGAAGCATCAAGTGTAGATGGGAGCGCAGCCCGTGAGAAGCTATCAGGACATGCTGTTTGACATGCTGTGTCCCTAACCCAGCTTCCCATGTCACTCCTTATCAGAGAGAGGTGAAAGATATGAGTAATAGGCAGCAGGAGCTCAACCAGCTGGAAAAGTAGAGGAATCCCTATTCCACATGACGCCTTGTTCAGGGCTAGCTCTGAACTCCTGATGTGTGTAACTGGCTGGTCCCACACACAGCATTCTCTTTCTCTATCTCTATATATAAAAGTAGAGGAATCCCTATTCCCATGATGCCTTGTTCAGGGCTAGCTCTGCAGTTAATATGAAACAATGAGCTGGAATGTGTGAGTGGTTAATTGGGCTGCTGTTTGTGACCTGCCTGTTCCCCCTGGGATCTTCTCATTACCCTGGCAACCATGTTTGAAAAAAGAAAACAAAAGAGTGCTTCAGCAACTGGAAAAGAAAGGTTTATTTGACCTCCTCACAGGCTGCGTGTAGCACCTGTTTAATCAAATGAGCAGTTTTTCTTGCATACCACTTTCGTTTCCGATGACTGCCCCCAAAAGCGGATTGATTGTTCTGGTGCCGGTGTTGCACTGAAGCAGCTAACAGACTGTACTGCATATCTTTCTGTGAAATACATGCTTTTGCATGCAAGCAATAACCTTTTACTAAACATCTATAACAGCCATAGCAAATGAATCCTGTGATCAGAATTCACTCCTATGTCTAGACTGATAGGGATTCCTATTTCCTAGAAACCAGTTCAGCACAACCTTTGCACTACTAAACTACTAAACAGTTCTGCTGGTAAAATATTAAATGAATACCAAAAGCTAACATGAAGTAGCTGAGAGCAACAAGCCAGTGAGAAATAGGCAAACAGTTCCTTTTACTCCAAAATCCCAAAGTGGTTCTCAGTGAAACAGCGCCGTCATTCCAGAGTAGCCCCCGTTAGCCATCATTGCATGCTCTCCACATTAGCACTGTGTACAGAACGCTTTTCAGAGCTCAGCGTTGACTGAAATCGGTCCAAAGTACACTTATTGTAAGGGGCTTGTGCAGGTGTGTGTTTCATGTGTATAATGTATGGGGCTTGTGCAGGCGTGTGTTTCAGGTGTATAATGTATGGGGCTTGTGCAGGCGTGTGTTTCATGTGTATAATGTATAGGTGTTGTGCAGGCGTGTGTTTCATGTGTATAATGTATGGGGCTTGTGCAGGCGTGTGTTTCATGTGTATAATGTATAGGTGCTATTGTGCAGAGCGTGTGTTTCATGTGTATAATGTATGGGGCTTGTGCAAGCGTGTGTTTCATGTGTATAATGTATGGGGCTTGTGCAGGCGTGTGTTTCATGTGTATAATGTATGGGGCTTGTGCAGGCGTGTGTTTCATGTGTATAATGTATGGGGCTTGTGCAGGCGTGTGTTTCATGTGTATAATGTATGGGGGTTGTGCAGGCGTGTGTTTCATGTGTATAATGTATGGGGCTTGTGCAGGCGTGTGTTTCATGTGTATAATGTATGGGGCTTGTGCAGGCGTGTGTTTCATGTGTATAATGTATGGGGCTTGTGCAGGCGTGTGTTTCATGTGTATAATGTATGGGGGTTGTGCAGGCATGTCCTTTTGTGTGTTTCATGTGTAACAGTCCCTGCAATACTGATATGGACAAGAGCAGGGTCATTTGTGAGGAAGGCAATTCAGGGTTTAAAATGGACAGTGGTTTAATGTGCACAATGATCGTCATGCTGTACTATAGAGTTCTCTGGCTATGCGTTTACTGTTGTGTTTATTTCTTTATTTCTAACATGTTTATGTTAGAAATAATGTTTATTTAAAATGCTGAGCCCCAGGATAGGCGCTGGAGTTTTTCAAAGGCATGCTCGAGGTTACAGAGTAACGATGTCACAGTCAATCAGTCCCAAGTGATGCTCTTATCAAATGTGACATCCTATTATCATTCCTTAAAATTATACAAAGTATCACATCACACCCCATAATGATATAACAGAACCTGCCTACCACCGATCTGATACAAAGTATCACATCACACCCCATAATGATATAACAGAACCTGCCTACCAACGATCTGATACAAAGTATCACATCACACCCCATAATGATATAACAGAACCTGCCTACCCCTGATCTGATACAAAGTATCACATCACACCCCATAATGATATAACAGAACCTGCCTACCCCTGATCTGATACAAAGTATCACATCACACCCCATAATGATATAACAGAACCTGCCTACCCCCGATCTGATACAAAGCATCACATCACACCCCATAATGATATAACAGAACCTGCCTACCCACGATCTGATACAAAGCATCACATCACACCCCATAATGATATAACAGAACCTGCCTACCCCTGATCTGATACAAAGCATCACATCACACCCCATAATGATATAACAGAACCTGCCTACCCCGATCTGATACAAAGCATCACATCACACCCCATAATGATATAACAGAACCTGCCTACCCCGATCTGATACAAAGCATCACATCACACCCCATAATGATATAACAGAACCTGCCTACCCCTGATCTGATACAAAGCATCACATCACACCCCATAATGATATAACAGAACCTGCCTACCCCTGATCTGATACAAAGCATCACATCACACCCCATAATGATATAACAGAACCTGCCTACCCCTGATCTGATACAAAGCATCACATCACACCCCATAATGATATAACAGAACCTGCCTACCCTGATCTGATACAAAGCATCACATCACACCCCATAATGATATAACAGAACCTGCCTACCCCTGATCTGATACAAAGCATCACATCACACCCCATAATGATATAACAGAACCTGCCTACCCCGATCTGATACAAAGCATCACATCACACCCCATAATGATATAACAGAACCTGCCTACCCCGATCTGATACAAAGCATCACATCACACCCCATAATGATATAACAGAACCTGCCTACCCCTGATCTGATACAAAGCATCACATCACACCCCATAATGATATAACAGAACCTGCCTACCCCTGATCTGATACAAAGCATCACATCACACCCCATAATGATATAACAGAACCTGCCTACCCCGATCTGATACAAAGCATCACATCACACCCCATAATGATAAAACAGAACCTGCCTACCCCCGATCTGATACAAAGCATCACATCACACCCCATAATGATATAACAGAACCTGCCTACCCCGATCTGATACAAAGCATCACATCACACCCCATAATGATATAACAGAACCTGCCTACCCCTGATCTGATACAAAGCATCACATCACACCCCATAATGATATAACAGAACCTGCCTACCCCTGATCTGATACAAAGCATCACATCACACCCCATAATGATATAACAGAACCTGCCTACCCCTGATCTGATACAAAGCATCACATCACACCCCATAATGATATAACAGAACCTGCCTACCCCTGATCTGATACAAAGCATCACATCACACCCCATAATGATATAACAGAACCTGCCTACCCCTGATCTGATACAAAGCATCACATCACACCCCATAATGATATAACAGAACCTGCCTACCCCTGATCTGATACAAAGCATCACATCACACCCCATAATGATATAACAGAACCTGCCTACCCCTGATCTGATACAAAGCATCACATCACACCCCATAATGATATAACAGAACCTGCCTACCCCTGATCTGATACAAAGCATCACATCACACCCCATAATGATATAACAGAACCTGCCTACCCCTGATCTGATACAAAGCATCACATCACACCCCATAATGATATAACAGAACCTGCCTACCCCTGATCTGATACAAAGCATCACATCACACCCCATAATGATATAACAGAACCTGCCTACCCCTGATCTGATACAAAGCATCACATCACACCCCATAATGATATAACAGAACCTGCCTACCCCTGATCTGATACAAAGCATCACATCACACCCCATAATGATATAACAGAACCTGCCTACCCCTGATCTGATACAAAGCATCACATCACACCCCATAATGATATAACAGAACCTGCCTACCCCTGATCTGATACAAAGCATCACATCACACCCCATAATGATATAACAGAACCTGCCTACCCCTGATCTGATACAAAGCATCACATCACACCCCATAATGATATAACAGAACCTGCCTACCCCTGATCTGATACAAAGCATCACATCACACCCCATAATGATATAACAGAACCTGCCTACCCCTGATCTGATACAAAGCATCACATCACACCCCATAATGATATAACAGAACCTGCCTACCCCTGATCTGATACAAAGCATCACATCACACCCCATAATGATATAACAGAACCTGCCTACCCCTGATCTGATACAAAGCATCACATCACACCCCATAATGATATAACAGAACCTGCCTACCCCGATCTGATACAAAGCATCACATCACACCCCATAATGATATAACAGAACCTGCCTACCCCTGATCTGATACAAAGCATCACATCACACCCCATAATGATATAACAGAACCTGCCTACCCTGATCTGATACAAAGCATCACATCACACCCCATAATGATATAACAGAACCTGCCTACCCCTGATCTGATACAAAGCATCACATCACACCCCATAATGATATAACAGAACCTGCCTACCCCGATCTGATACAAAGCATCACATCACACCCCATAATGATATAACAGAACCTGCCTACCCCGATCTGATACAAAGCATCACATCACACCCCATAATGATATAACAGAACCTGCCTACCCTGATCTGATACAAAGCATCACATCACACCCCATAATGATATAACAGAACCTGCCTACCCTGATCTGATACAAAGCATCACATCACACCCCATAATGATATAACAGAACCTGCCTACCCCGATCTGATACAAAGCATCACATCACACCCCATAATGATATAACAGAACCTGCCTACCCCGATCTGATACAAAGCATCACATCACACCCCATAATGATATAACAGAACCTGCCTACCCCGATCTGATACAAAGCATCACATCACACCCCATAATGATATAACAGAACCTGCCTACCCCGATCTGATACAAAGCATCACATCACACCCCATAATGATATAACAGAACCTGCCTACCCCTGATCTGATACAAAGCATCACATCACACCCCATAATGATATAACAGAACCTGCCTACCCCTGATCTGATACAAAGCATCACATCACACCCCATAATGATATAACAGAACCTGCCTACCCCGATCTGATACAAAGCATCACATCACACCCCATAATGATATAACAGAACCTGCCTACCCCCGATCTGATACAAAGCATCACATCACACCCCATAATG
This sequence comes from Acipenser oxyrinchus oxyrinchus, assembly GCA_030684275.1. NCBI lineage: Eukaryota > Metazoa > Chordata > Actinopteri > Acipenseriformes > Acipenseridae > Acipenser > Acipenser oxyrinchus. The sequence goes on along the minus strand of CM060271.1, from coordinate 17,846,156 downwards.
ATATAACAGAACCTGCCTACCACCGATCTGATACAAAGCATCACATCACACCCCATAATGATATAACAGAACCTGCCTACCAACGATCTGATACAAAGCATCACATCACACCCCATAATGATATAACAGAACCTGCCTACCCCGATCTGATACAAAGCATCACATCACACCCCATAATGATATAACAGAACCTGCCTACCACCGATCTGATACAAAGTATCACATCACACCCCATAATGATATAACAGAACCTGCCTACCCCGATCTGATACAAAGCATCACATCACACCCCATAATGATATAACAGAACCTGCCTACCACCGATCTGATACAAAGCATCACATCACACCCCATAATGATATAACAGAACCTGCCTACCCCCGATCTGATACAAAGCATCACATCACACCCCATAATGATATAACAGAACCTGCCTACCCCTGATCTGATACAAAGCATCACATCACTCCCCATAATGATATAACAGAACCTGCCTACCCCTGATCTGATACAAAGCATCACATCACTCCCCATAATGATATAACAGAACCTGCCTACCCCCGATCTGATACAAAGCATCACATCACACCCCATAATGATATAACAGAACCTGCCTACCACCGATCTGATACAAAGCATCACATCACACCCCATAATGATATAACAGAACCTGCCTACCCCGATCTGATACAAAGCATCACATCACACCCCATAATGATATAACAGAACCTGCCTACCCCGATCTGATACAAAGCATCACATCACACCCCATAATGATATAACAGAACCTGCCTACCCCGATCTGATACAAAGCATCACATCACACCCCATAATGATATAACAGAACCTGCCTACCACCGATCTGATACAAAGCATCACATCACACCCCATAATGATATAACAGAACCTGCCTACCACCGATCTGATACAAAGCATCACATCACACCCCATAATGATATAACAGAACCTGCCTACCCCGATCTGATACAAAGCATCACATCACACCCCATAATGATATAACAGAACCTGCCTACCCCGATCTGATACAAAGCATCACATCACACCCCATAATGATATAACAGAACCTGCCTACCAACGATCTGATACAAAGCATCACATCACACCCCATAATGATATAACAGAACCTGCCTACCCCCGATCTGATACAAAGCATCACATCACACCCCATAATGATATAACAGAACCTGCCTACCCCGATCTGATACAAAGCATCACATCACACCCCATAATGATATAACAGAACCTGCCTACCCCCGATCTGATACAAAGCATCACATCACACCCCATAATGATATAACAGAACCTGCCTACCACCGATCTCCATTCAGCAATTACAATTAGGATTCAGCTAAATAAGCATCCTATTTGATTAACTCTGGCTGCTGGAAGGTTTGATTTCTTCAGGGAGGGGCTCCAGGACGTCTCAAACGCTTTGCTTCACATTGAAGAAAGCCGAGGTGATTCTCCCATCACATTGTCTTGGGTTTAAAATCGCGCGGCACCCTGAGATGCTGCTCATTACAGAAATCCAAACTGTATTCCCTTGTATGTGTTTTGGTGGGTGTGGGGGGGGAGGGTATAACCGTGTAAATGACAGCCCTTATTTGATATTCTTCTCAGAAGGCTGCCCTTTCGTAATCCATGGGGTTTTGCATTATATACATTCTGTTGTCTGGAATTTAAAGCCAAGTTAGAAAGTTATTTTCTGCCTCTAACAGAAAACATGGTTATACACAGCAGTATACAGAACCCCTACCCACCAAAGACAACACCCATACAGTATTCATCCTGCACACCTCACCACAGAGAAATGGAAGTAGAGTGTATAAAGGGAGTTCAAAAAAGCTAGGTGGTGTAACTCTCCAATCAGGTAACCCTGAAAGTCATTGGATTCACTTGCTGATGGACCTTCACTTCACCTGAAGGGTATGAAGTTTTAGACAGAAAAGAACAGTGTCTAATCACAACCCAAGATCTCAAAGAGAGAGTATTCAAGGGTTTGATTTGTCTCATTAGCTTGTGGACATAATCAGTATGAAAAACACTTGCATTGGCTTCAAAAGCATTCATCTTATCTTGAGTAATTAGTAGAGAATGCCATTCTTCAAACAGAATAAATTAACCCTTGCACTACTCTGGACAAGAGCTGCGCTCCAATGAGATCCAATTGTTAAGAGCATTGCATAGGATATTCTTAAGTGCAAGTTATTGAGAGTTGCAATACCAGTATATGTGAAGCTGCCTGTCAATCGGTCTGTACTTACTGTATGTAAGTCACACTTCCATTTTTTGAAGTACTTTTGTGAGAATGCAAAGCTATTAAAACCTGTGTCTTATTTTCATTGGAATGGGACAGGCACACACTGTAGTGTACTGTGAGTATTGTATACACAAGCTCAAAACCTGTTCCCCTTGTATGTTTAAACAGAAAGAGCATCCTATTGTTACTCTGCTTCACTCTGCAGAGATGCAGGCTGACCCAGTCTCCATTTCTCATGGTAGCCTCTGCCTGGAAGACATGTTTCCCATGCTGCTCAATGGCATGTGCTCTGTGCAGAACTCCAAGCAGACAGCTGAGTTACGATGGGCTTGTACTGCTAGGGGCGTCCATCTAATCAAAGGTCAGGGTCTGAACCCTGGTCTCCATGGCGATAGCCTTCCCAGCCAATTAGGGGTTCGTGCTGCACTCCAGACTCACTTTAAACTCAATCCTGACAAGGATTACAGGTGGTTGCTATTGAGCTTGCAGAGTTCAGCAGAATAACCCGATAACAAAGCGTTCTGGCCTGCTCCTGTAATTCACTGTTCATGTGATTGCAGTCTGATTGAAACTCTGACTGGACTGGGCTCCAATCATACAGGGCCCACTAATATATGAATATAATATCACGCAAGATGATGAAAGGGATATTGTATTGCAACACTGCATCAGAGTCATTCAGAGTAATGCAGGAAGGAGAATAAAGCTTTGTGGAACTGCCTTTTCATACCAGCCCAGTCAGGTTTGTTTTACTTTGATTACCCCCTCTGTGTTCTATCAGGAAGGTGATTTGAAAAGCAGTTTACTGCAGTGTAATCAAAGCTCGTTGATTGTATTGAATGCCTTTTTGAGATCAATACAAATAGCTGCAGTAAATAAAACTTTATATCCATAACAAGTGTTTTAAACAGGTTCTCAAATCAAATTGCTACAAGAGTAAAATATAATTCTCCTTAACGCATTTCATTGCTCGAGCCTGGATTCATTTGTCTTCTGATTTTGACACTGAAGCAACAAAGGATTGGGGCCATCATCACTGCTGTGTAGACAAGCTCGAGGTCTTAGTAATGGGTTGACCTCCAGCTGCTTCTACTGTTGGGTCTTTTAACAGTCAATAAAGAGGCATTTAAAATAATTGCTGAGGGAAAGTTTCACAACTTTAGTCTCATATTTGAACAGCATGATACTAAAAATCATATGTGGGCTTTTGAATTATTAATAGAATGTAATTGTTTTTTTTTTATCTCCTCTGGGGAGACCAGCTGAAAAGCTTTCAAATCAACAACAGAAGGTTTATAAAAAAATAAAAAATAAGCGAAGTGATGCATTCTGCTCAAACATTTGTCTTGTTTGAAAAACACAGAACTGATCAAATGCATGTAATATAACTAACTGATAAATGATATGAAGCCCTCGGTTTTGTGATCTCCAATTAAACCAATTAGATAGATTGCAGGATCTTTTATCTCGTATTCTCGAGCAGCAACTGGGGTTCCCTTATTCCAAATGCTTGGAGAACGAAGAGTCGTGCTGTAACTCTCTGATGGCTAGAATTACAGCTCCTTCAAATAAATAATCAAAGATCAGTATAGTTTGAATTGTGAAGGACCTTTGATTCGTGCCTTCTTTTAGAGGCCTGTTGAGAGATGAGACTGCATTGTCTTGATAAAGAGAATTCCTCAAGACCTCAAAGCTGTAGATTAGGGGGGCAGAAAGGACTCTGCAATTGGCTAACTGCAAGGAAGGAGTGGTACGGTGCACAGTGGTGCATTGTTTTAGCTTGGCACACTCCATTATCACATGCATTACACACTGTTCACACAACACTGTTCTGCCCATTACTGCACAGTTCTATACCTCTATTGCTTGTGCTTCGTGCTTTATTGCTTCGGTTTATGATTTGAAACCACTCAGGCCTGACATCTTACTTCTGTTCAGAGTAACCAAGCATCTCTTTCAGTCCTGATGCGGTGTTTAGTGTCACAAGTGCATTAACCTCATAGAGTTTAAATTGGGCATGAGGAGAGACATATTAATGTTGCTGGCAGTAATCCATAGACCAAGCCATAAAAAACAAAAACAAAGGCTTGGACACACCTGGAGAGCAGTGCTAGTGCTGTTCTGGCAGGTCCCAGGTAGGTTTGGAGTCCTATTAAAAACAAAGGCTTGGACACACCTGGAGAGCAGTGCTAGTGCTGTTCTGGCAGGTCCCAGGTAGGTATTAAAAACAAAGTAACAATTTAAAAACCTTTTCATGCAGGTTTGCAGTGGAAAACATTCTTGTTTTTTTATTCTTTATTATTCTTTATATTCCTGCAGTGAACCGTGAAAGATGACATTTTTTTATATAATTTCTAAAGACATAATATCGACTTCAGGCCAAAAAACCACTCTGATCTGTCTAGAGCTAATTCCCATGAGCTCAATACTCTCCTTCTGGCCATTTACACAAGAAAATACATGTGTGGGCTTATTTGCTTTCAAGATTTCTTGCTGTAAATACCTTGCTGTTATTTACTCTGCATTGTGTGTGCGTATGTATGTATATATTCACAAAGATTTGCTTAAATTGTGAATCTGGCCATGAAAAACAAATCAACAACAAAGCTAGGACTTGTAGATGACGGGGCCGTGTTGCGCTGGTACTGTAGATTTTGTAGGCATAAATAGCGTTGCTAAGAGTGGCACTTGACATATTTGTTTGTTATGAATTATTCTAAATTAAGACAGAACGCAGCTCTCAGGTACACAAAATGCAATAAACAGAAGACGATTCATCAAGAAAACTACAAAATCACTGCATCACAATATTGAAAACAGAATGCAAGCTGACTTTAATTGCACAGCTCTGTGTTCACTTCAATCTCATCTTGTTCTGTGCCAAATCTCTCATTAATTATCAGTACCTGGCACCATGCCAGAGGATTGACCAGGGAGCCATATGCAGAGTACCAAACATTCTATATTAAATATTGCTACATGAAATGCTTTAAAATGTCATGACAGTGTTTCTGTAATGCTGCGCTTACACAACACAATGCAATCAATAAAACATGGGGCTGTTCAAACATGGATAAGTCGGTACGCTTTGCATGAAATATGCTAAAAATACATTTACAAACAACCGTGATGAAAACAAGCCAGCCCCCAATTTTTACTTCTGCAAAACTACAGTGTAATCCATGCTACCGGTATGCATTGTGTTTGTATAATTCATGATTCAATTTTAAACACATCCAGTTGCAATCACAGGTGTCATGATGTCACTGGCTCCATGTGACCAGCACTTCCAGCCTGTGACTGTCTTTCCTTGCCAGGACAGGCAAGCTGATACTGTGATCCTAATCAGATCATCTGCGCATTGCTTCAGAGAATACTTTGATATGCAAGGTTATTGATTATGCAATATGAGAATATGTGAAGCTGTTGGGTTTTGTTTGCCCCCTGGACAAGGCTTCATGACCACTTTTTTGTTCACAAAATGTTCCCATCACGGTACTTTTCAGCCACTGTATACCTCACCTGCATGGTTTATACAGTGGCTGCAGTGTTGGTTTCCTATGTTGCAAGTCTTTGACTAACCAGTATGTTGTATTTGTATGGTCTGGCTTTAGCTAGTTGCACCTGCTTTACATTCTGTTCCCACAGTTTTACGTGAGTGCCAGTCAGTGTGTGCTGTTCTGAGACAGACACGATGGTGCTCGAGACTCACGTTTCTGTAGCGTTCTACCTTAGCTGCCATTTCATTAAAAGAATTATAAAACACATTTGTTCAAGCAAAGTGTGTAGCGCCCTACCTAACATTGTAAATAGAAAGTATGCGCTATCTATCCCATTAGTCCTCACCTATCAAAGGGAAACTCAATTACTTTGTTTGGTCTTTTAAAGAAAATTGGATTTTTGGAAATGTAATGTTAGGTTTGTATATTTTTTTTGCTCTTTTCCTTAAATCTGCATCTAATACGAGATGCAATCTCTTCAATTGAAAATTCAGAGGAAAGGATGCAAGAAACTGAAATCAACCAATTCAGCAGGAAAACATGGAGATATACATGATGAAATTTCCACTGCAATTGAAGCAAGATGTCATTTTTATATCTGTTCTTGTAGCAGGTGTCCTCAATCTAATTTGAGCATGTGCGTATTTTAGTTGATACGACATACATTCAGCATGGAAGTGGTATAAAACTCACAGCCCTTTTTTATTTTACAGTTGATACACGATGTATACAACCTCGTATACAAAACAGGATTACAATTCAAGCCTGGTGTTAAAAGCACTGCAGAACAAGAATAATACATAAAGCAAACGCTGGTGCAGCCAGAAGACCCAGTGTTTGAATCTCATCTGAGATAATACCTAAAACTAGTGCCAGAGAGAGCCACCAAGCCCCCAACACATGCAAGGGAAACAAAATGGACAATCATTGAGGCTTGAACCTCTAACCTAGAAGGGACATACAGTACTGTGCAAAAGTTTTAGGCAGGTGTGAAAAAATGCTGTAAAGTAAGAATGCTTTCAAAAATAGACATGTTAATAGATTATATTTATCAATTAACTAAATGCAAAGTGAGTGAACAGAAGAAAAATCTAAATCAAATCCATATTTGGTGTGACCACCCTTTGCCTTCAAAACAGCATCAATTCTTCTAGGTACACTTGCACACAGTTTTTGAAGGAACTCGGCAGGTAGGTTGGCCCAAACATCTTGGAGAACTAACCACAGTTCTTCTGTGGATTTCGCAGCCTCAGTTGCTTCTCTCTCTTCATGTAATCCCAGACAGACTCGATGATGTTGAGATCAGGGCTCTGTGGGGCCATACCATCACTTCCAGGACTCCTTGTTCTTCTTTACGCTGAAGATAGTTCTTAATGACTTTCGCTGTATGTTTGGGGTCGTTGTCATGCTGCAGAATAAATTTGGGGCCAATCAGATGCCTCCCTGATGGTATTGCATGATGGATAAGTATCTGCCTGTACTTCTCAGCATTGAGGAGACCATTAATTCTGACCAAATCCCCAACTCCATTTGCAGAAATGCAGCCCCAAACTTGCAAGGAACCTCCACCATGCTTCACTGTTGCCTGCAGACACTCATTCGTATGCTCTCCAGCCCTTCGGCGAACAAACTGCCTTCTGCTACAGCCAAATATTTCAAATTTTGACTCATCAGTCCAGAGCACCTGCTGCCATTTTTCTGCACCCCAGTTCCTGTGTTTTCGCATAGTTGAGTCGCTGGCCTTGTTTCCATGTCGGAGGTATGGCTTTTTGGCCGCAAGTCTTCCATGAAGGCCACTTCTGACCAGACTTCTCCGACAGTAGATGGGTGTACCAGGGTCCCACTGTTTTCTGCCAGTTCTGAGATGATGGCACTGCTGGACATCTTCCGACATGAAGGGAAGTAAGCATGATGTGTCTTCCATCTGCTGCAGTAAGTTTCCTTGGCCGACCACCGCGCCTACAGTCCTCAACGCTGTCTCGCTTTGTGCTTCTTCAAAAGAGCTTGGACAACACATCTGGAAACCCCTGTCTGCCTTGAAATTTCTGCCTGGGAGAGACCTTGCTGATGCAGTATAACTACCTTGTGTCTTGTTGCTGTGCTCAGTCTTGCCATGGTGTATGACTTTGACAGTAAACTGTCTTCAGCAACCTCACCTTGTTAGCTGAGTTTGTCTGTTCCTCACCCAGTTTTATTCCTCCTACACAGCTGTTTCTGTTTCAGTTAATGATTGTGTTTCAACCTACATATTGAATTGATGATCATTAGCACCTGTTTGGTATAATTGTTTAATCATACACCTGACTATATGCCTACAAAATCCCTGACTTTGTGCAAGTGTACCTAGAAGAATTGATGCTGTTTTGAAGGCAAAGGGTGGTCACACCAAATATGGATTTGATTTAGATTTTTCTTCTGTTCACTCACTTTGCATTTAGTTAATTGATAAATATAATCTATTAACATGTCTATTTTTGAAAGCATTCTTACTTTACAGCATTTTTTCACACCTGCCTAAAACTTTTGCACAGTACTGTATGTGTCCCACAAATAACATTTTTGCAATGAGGTGGAGCACGAAACAGCATTTAAAATGTACTGAGAAGCTGGATCTGGTCATCCACATGGTCAGTTTCCTCCTCAGGAAACTTGACTCGCTTTCAAATGTATTTAAGAAGAAACTGTTTGAACAGCAGCTCAATTCCTTATGTACCCCAAGTGTTTAACCCTTTCAAAGCCAATACAGTTCAATGGTAAATGAATTCCCTTCACAGCAGGCATCTCAAGGTGATTTAGGTGGGCTAATGGGCCGTGCATTGATCAGCGTTGGCATGGCTCCCTGCTGTATGCTAAGCGTGCTCTCCTGTGTGATTTCAGGCACCGCTGCTCTCTGAGTGGAGAGGACCTGAACAGACAGTGGATGAAGCCAGACCTGAAGCTGAGCCCCACAATCTACCATGCTAAGGGCTTTCTCTACTACCTCAACAGCATCGGGAGGACTCCGCTGGTGAGTATGGCCTTCAGTACCAACTTCACTGCTCTGTGCACATTTCATGTGCTATATATCATGTGCTGTATTTCACGTGTTGTATTTCATGTGCTATATATCATGTGCTGTATTTCATGTGCTGTATTTCACGTGTTGTATTTCATGTGCTGTATTTCACGTGTTGTACTTCATGTGCTGTATTTCATGTGCTGTATTTCACGTGTTGTATTTCACATATTGTATTTCACGTGCCGTATTTCACGTACTATATTTCACGTACCATATTTCACGTACTATATTTCATGTGCTGTATTTCACGTGCTGTATTTCGCGTGCTGTATTTCGCGTGCTGTATTTCACGTGCTGTATTTCACGTGTTGTATTTCACGTGCCGTATTTCACGTGCCGTATTTCACATGCCGTATTTCACGTGCTGTATTTCACGTGCTGTATTTCACGTGCTGTATTTCACGTGCTGTATTTCACGTGCTGTATTTCACGTGTTGTATTTCACGTGCCGTATTTCACGTGCCGTATTTCACATGCCGTATTTCACGTGCTGTATTTCACGTGCTGTATTTCATGCTTGTCAAAGTTGTAACGTGTGAGTATGAAGGGTTTGCGCAGGCGTGTCAGAGAGAGGCTCTTACACTCAATAGCATCTCTCAGTTTCACTTCCTTGAGCTACAGAGAAGTGTATCAGTGACCCCCCTCCCTATTCCCAAACCTGCCTGTATAAAATCTGCAGTGTAACAAGAAAAGAATGTATAATCAGCATAACTATTCATATGCTATGAAAGGCAAATGTGTAATTGACATTTGGCCCTGCACATCTTTTTTTTCATATATCTTTGGCAACCCCAGCAGGCTGAGGCTATTGCCCTTGCCCAGACTGTGAGACAGTGAAACTCGCTTGAACAATGAAGCTCAATTGTGTTTTCAAATTTAAAGTTGAACTCTCTTATACTGTAGATTACTTACTTTCAAATGAAAATACATTATTTTTATTCCTTTTGACATTTGACATGGCTGTGCGCTGCAGCATTGCACCTCCAAATCAACTGTATTCACAGAATATAAATGACAAGAGCAGTGAAAAGCTAAACACGTAAAATGAGCTATGAAAAATGTATTCATATTTTTGTATGTTCTGTACAAGGCTCAGCACAATCTTGCCTCAATCCCATATTGGAGGCCTTGAACAACTTCTTAGAGATGATATAAAAAGGACTCATTCTGAATGCAGAACGGGAGATTCCTGCTAGCTTTCCCATCCCATTCTAACCCCTCCAGGTATTCTGTGATTATCACGGACACTCGCGGAAGAAGAATGTGTTCTTGTACGGCTGCAGCATCAAGGAGACATTCTGGCAGTCCGGCTCCACTGTCAACACTGTGGCACTGAAGGAGGACCCTGGATACCGGGTACGATCCTCATCATGTTTAGTTTACCCGTCCTGATCTGTGTGGTGCACAGGGGCTCTTCCAATACATCGATCTGGACAGAGAGATGCTCTATTAGTAGGTATCTAAATAAAATGCCTGATCCGTGTGGTGCACAGGGGCCCTTCCAATGCACCAATCTGGACAGAGAGATGCTCTATTAGTAGGTATCTCAATAAAATGCCTGATCTGTGTGCATGCTGGGACCAGTCACAGATAGAGGACTGTGGCTGGTCTGTGGCTGATCTGAGCTTATGTGTTTGCCTTCCCTAAGCAAGGCTGCAGTTCCTTGTGGTGTAATGGGGGTGGAGTTTCCATTAGGACTGAGAGAGAATGTTTGTTGTTGCAGACTCTTCCCAAAATCCTGGACAAGATAGCACCAGCATTTGCCTTCCAGAGCTGCAGTTTCCTGGTGGAGAAGTCTCGGGCGTCGACGGCGCGGGTGGTGGTGTGGAGAGAGATGGGGGTGGTGAGGAGCTACACCATGGAGAGCACCTACTGCGGCTGTGACCAGGGGCTCTACAAGGTGGGTGCTGCAGCTGTCTGTGCTGGGTCAGGGATGGGGTCCCTTCAGTAACTCCCTTCCCATTCAAGTTCCTCTGTGGTGGTTGGGTATCCTGGGGTTCTGTTTAGCAAGTAATACAGTCTCTTTGAAGAGAAGATGCATGAACAAATTACAAGCTTTTCCTCCATTTCACGCCTGCTAAATGCTTGCTACTTGTTAAGGCTGTCGTGCCACAGGGCAGGAATGTTCTGCCAGTGTGACCAAACGGGGGCAGTCATTGGGGGGAGGATTCTGTATCTGCAGTCGATGGATTACAACAGATCAGACATCAAAACCAGTAGCTTCAGGCTCAGTGATGTAGGGATTAGTCCAGGCAGGATGCAGGCAATTTGTCTAGATAAGTGCTTTTAGAAATAACAAAAAAATGAAATGAAAGGTAATTTGTTGCCGTAGCAGCACTCGATTTACAAGCAAAGTATCCCCTGTAAATATGACCTGTGGAAGATGCTGTATCTGGATCAGATCATGTATCACTGCACACCAGCTCTCTCCATTTATTAAACAGGCTTGAGACAGCTACCACCAAGCTGCCTGCAGGCCCGCAGGCGGCTTCAGAACCTGGTGATGACATCACCTCTGCTCCTCAGTGCACCTAGTCGCCTTGGAAACCAGGGAGTGAGTGGGTGCATTTAACCAAATGACATCATCACTATGTAAATCATTTAGATGGTGTCTACAGTACATCGTCTTTGTCACCGGAAATCATAGGGTTTTGTTTATCTGCTATATAACCGTACCTGCGATAAGCAGTATTTTGAAACAACCTTTTAAATTGATCACAATCCGAATGCCGTACAGTGCAGGACATTGGAGGGGTCAGCTCTCCAGTCAGTGCAATATACATTCTTATTCTCAATGAAAGGTGCACTTCACTTCATTATTGTATTGATTTTCACAGGCCCTCGTTCTTCGGCATTTATTATTGTCTAACAATGTAGATAAGTGGATCATATTAGCAAAAACTAAACAGATGTTTGCAGGGTTCAATGTGGCAGCATTATGCACACTGTAGATATAGGCTTTCTCCATTCTCTGGCCTCAAGGACGGACTGTCAGTGCCATGCTGGTCCAGCATATCCAATGCATGATGGGATTGTTTTATTGTGCTGATTGCCTGAGGGGTGATATCTATATATATATATATATATATATATATATATATATATATATATATATATATATAGATAGATATATATGTGTGTGTGTGTGTGGGTGTGTGTGTGTGTGTGTGTGTGTGTGTGCGCGGACAGTGAGGGAGCTCGACAGACAGGCCTGAGGTGACTTAAAAATATTGTCTAGACTTTTTTTCATAGCGTAGCCAAAAGCATCAGGAAATTACTGAACAATATGATTAACTGTTTACAGTTCAAAAGAGAGTAAGACAAGCTTGCAAGGCCTGACTGATGAATTTACCTCCCCTCCGCCCTCTCCATCTCATGCTTATTCTCTCAGTCTCTTTTTCTCCATTTTAATTAGCCCTGTTGTGTGTAAAAATAGATCTTTTAATATGGTTCTAAAACGAGCAGCATTCTGAATGATCTTTGAAAAATAAAAAAAAGAACATTAATGTATCCAAATGGTGTGACAAGTGTGACAGACCATCATGGGTCTCATGCAAAATGAACTGGAGTGTCCCTCTCCAAGTCTGTACCTGAGCGGCCAGCACAAGCCTCCCTGAATTCAGCTCTAATTCATCCCAATTAGCGGCCCCCGCTCAACATGGGAGCCAGCGCAGAGAAGAGAGGCTGAATTCCTCTCTCAGCCAGTCAGTAAATCAGCTGCAGGTTCACTAAATTACCATGTACGAGTGTCCATGTTCCGCCGAGAACAATGAGAGGGGCCTGTTATCAAAAAGGAGCTGAAAACACGCCTTCTCTTTTTCAGACTGGATTAGACTCTGTTAATTCATGAATACAGCAACTTCCAGAAGAGGTTCAATTCCACTGAACAGAAATGAATAGAGCAAGTTCTTACATTAAAATTGGGATGTATGTACTTTGTGGGATATAGAGTACAGTAAACAGTACGTTGCTTACTTAAATTAAAGTATATTCTGAAAGTAAAATACAATGTTCTTCAAACATTGAACATGTTCTTCAAACATAAAACATAAAAATGGCTGCAATTATTGGGCAAAATAAATGCTTTGCAAAATAGAAGTTTTTAGTATTGAGGGCAGAGGCACTTTGTTGTGTAAATTGTCAGCAGTTTCTCAAACTGGCACAGACTTGAATGGGTGCAGAAACCTAGTTAATAGTCTTCTAGAGGACAGTATGCACTGCTGCCCACATTTCAGACTGCCTGCCACTGTCACACTGTAATATCAGCTGTGAACAATTGTGTACAGGCTTGCTTTTAAATGAGAATGCAATCTAAACCCAGCGCTTGTTTGTCACCCTGGTTGAGTAGCTTTGTTCTGGTGGCAGGGGTCAAAACATTAGCTGATAGGGCTTCTAATAGAGAGGGAAATATCATTTAATATCTTATTAAAACCTTACATTACAACTGACAGCCTAATACAGGATGCATACCAAATACCATGACACAGCTCTGTAATAAACGGCGTCTTTAAATTTGCTGATAAGCACGGCACTGCTCTGCTGTTTCCTTAATGGGACTTCCAGAGACAGGTCGGTCTGTCAAGTGGAACTAGAATTCTTATTTTATTTATGTAACATTAGAAATTCCAAATCCCCCGGGGAGCGTGCAGAGTCGCTCAGCTACACAGCACATTGCAATAGGACTGCTGCTTCTGAGCCTTTCATCAGATACTCTAGTCTACAAGGTGGGAGCTTAGCTATTTATAAGACTCTGCAAACTCTTTAGGGCTTTTTTCTTCTGCTATGGTCCAGCATTAAAATATGAATAATGTATGTCTATATCAGTATCTATATAGGGGTCCAAAGTTATATCACTGCTCTATCCATTAATAATAATGCAGCAAGTCAGACTCCCTGCTTAACAGCAAAAACCAAAGTGCACTCTTTGCATCTTTCATGTACCCTTTAATACCCCAAGGGCCCCAGCAGCTCTGAGTTAAACAGAGGCATCAACCACAACATTAGTGTAAATACACATGAAAATCAGGACATGCAGTAAGTGACCAGGGTTAGTACGAGAATGGATCCGGGCCATGTCCCCTTTAGAAGCTTGTGTTCTCACGGTGTGCTGGCTGAATGCTTTTTTGTGGTTTTCTTGAATCAGATTTTAGATAGCACACAGACTATAGTATTCAGTAAAATACTTTGAAAGGATGGTACAGTTTGCCAGGTTTGAAGTTTGATTTATTCAAACCCAGTAACGTAAAGGCTGTAGCTGTGGCCTTTTCAGAACATTCCAGGCTCTCTGTAAATATTATGCATTATTAACATGCCAGGGTTATGTTTACATGCAAACATTTTTTTTAAATATCCCCTAAACCTAAAGCCCCCTGCCCCCCTATAAATGAAATGTTAGCAGCCCAATTAAAGCAGGTACCTGCAGGCTTGTGAGACTGACGAGGAGTCTGCTCCTCCAGCCGCAGTGCTGTATAAATCAGTCTCCATGCCTGCTGGTGCTGCATACTGATTCCAGCATCTTCACTCACTACACAGAGCGAGGGGATCTCACAGGCATGACAGAAGCTTATCGATCAAAAGCACAAAACTCTCTGAACTTCAGTCTTTTAAGAAAAAAAGCATGCTGTAAAATGGTGACTTGAATTTCTCATTTGATGCTTTTTTTCCAGTAGTGTTCACTTTGTGACTATCTCTGTTTAGAAACTGAGATTATTTCATAGTTACTCAGCTCTGCCAGCTAATGCTGCTGTCTCCAGGGCAGGTTCACAGCCTCAGAGCCAGGGGAGTCAGCCGGGGAGTAACAGGACAGCAGCACCTGCTGTGTCTCCCGCAGCCACGGCTCAAGCATTCACTTCCAGCTTCGGCTCCCTGCTTCCCCTCCACCTCCACAGTGATGGGGCTTGTTTTCCAGGAGAGGGGTTATCAACACAGAGCCTATCCCACATGGAACCAGAGCCATGCGGTTTGATGATGACAGTAAACACTGTCACTTACAATAAAGATAACAATGGTCTTTCCCCTGCTCTTTCAAACCAGTTCGATTCAATCGCAGACGAGAGGAGAATCTACTTTACTGATTTGGTACAATTGCAATTTCCATCCGTCGAGAGAGATTTTTCTATCCAATGAACAGATCAAATTATTAAGTCTGCACTTTCTTTCAGAAATCGCTTATGACTGTTTCCTTTAAAACATAATTATGATATATCTTAATGAATTCATAGCAGTCATAACATGATAGGGCAAGGTTTAAGTTAATTATTAAAGTCTGCCATATTGTTAAATTAGGTGAGATACACTCTCCTGTGAAAACAATTAGTAAGTTCTGCATTTAATTTGGGCATGTGCTGAAACTAATTTGCTTTCTTATTAATAGGACACGTACCAGACAAAGGATAACAGCTTTATTTTGTAATCACCTTCAGTGCACTTGGTTCAGTATTAAACACAGCCTTCAATTGAGCTGATGTTTATGGAAGTAGCTATTGTGCAGTCAATGGTTCAGAAACACACTCAGCAAACACACACACTCTTCTTAATAAAGAGCTTATTCGTGTTTTAAAAGCCATTTCTATGACAGAGTCATCAGTTTCCCTCAGACTGGCCTTTTCTCATTCCTAAACGTTTCTCATGTTCTTAACAGCAACACCCTAAGCTGAAGTTACATCACTGTTCAATTGCACTTGCTCTGAGGTAATCTGCAGTCTAACTACACTTTGCTTTTTGTGCCCGTTTGCTGCAGATATCTGTCATGAGCTTGAAGTAGCTGTCAATATATGTGAAGCTGTGAGAAACGTCACCGCGGACGTCAGAGATTTTGATAGACTGGGGTGTCAGAGCAGCAGATAGCTTGACCAGCTACTGAAGCGAACTGTGATCCTGTCACATTGTAAACACAGAAAGAATTGATTTTTCCCCGAGTAAACAGCTACAGTTGTATGCATCGTTCTCATGTAACCCTTGTCGGCGTGCTGAATTCTGACTCTCCTGAATGCTTATTGTCAGTGAGATGGGCTGCTCCTGCGGTCAGGGTTGTCATGGAAGGTGACGGGCTCTGTGCTATCACAGTGTGTCCCCAGGGCACTGCAGCTCACTGCACACACACTGCCACTCACAGGAGACAGGAGGGGCTGTCAGGCAGAGCCCCTGCCTCATTGTGAATGCAGACCCTGCTTTACACATCACTGTGGCTGGGCTCAGCTTTGAAAAGGCATGGCTTATCTACAGAGGCAGCAACTGCAGGAAGGAAACAGAGAGAGCTAGATAGAAAGAAAGAATGAACCAGAGAAAGAGATAGCAGGAGAGCACAGACAAGTAAAAGAGGAAGAGTCCCACAGGAAAACAGTGTTGTTCTGCCAAAAACACTACACATAGAGAAGAGAAGAAAGTGTTTATAATGGTTATATAATCTAATAGGTAACACATCCTCAGCAAGGCATATTCAGAGGGCATCATTTTACACAAATAGAAAGATGCATATCTTTATCAGATCATAAGGTGTTTTGCTCCTCAACCATGCAGCAGTTTGGGAAAGGGGAATGCATGTTGCATGTTGCTTGTTGCATGTTGCTTCCCTGTTGAATGAGTTTATTTCCCCCACCTCTTTGCAAGGAGGCTGGCCTATATGCACACATCTGCAAGTGAATGGAAATGCAATGAAAAGGGTTGCCTTCACCCCCAGGGTCTGCAGATTGGAACTCAGGAGCTGGAGGAGATGGGCTCCAAGCTGTGCCAGGGTCTGCTGGCTCTGAAGAGGAATTCTCTGCTGTACAGCAAGCTAATCATCCCTGCGCCTGCACCCGGAGAACTCAGTGACAACCGCCTGGATCACAAGCCCAACAGGTGAGCTTGTATTAGTGTCCCGTGGATTCAAGGACAAGCAGAGCTTCAGAGGAGCTTCTAGTCACACCTCTGATAGGTCTTTCAGAATGGGCTCTCCAATGAAAGTCACAACTTCTCCTTTCCCTGGTGCAACATCTATTTAAGTAGGGGATGCTCTTCTGTTTAACTAGGGAACGCGTTCCCTCCTCCAGATTCCACCCGCACAGTGCCAGGCTCAGCGATGCTCTTCTGTTTAACTAGGGAATGCGTTCCCTCCTCCAGATTCCACCCGCACAGTGCCAGGCTCAGTGATTCTCTTCTGTTTAACTAGGGAATGCGTTCCCTCCCCCAGATCCCACCCTCACAGTGCCAAGCAAAGGCTCAGTGACGCTCTTCTATTTAACTAGGGAACGCGTTCCCTCCTCCAGATTCCACCCACACAGTGCCAGGCTCAGCGACGCTCTTCTGTTTAACTAGGGAATGCGTTCCCTCCCCCAGAGTTCACCCAGGCCTGGCAAAGTGATCCCAGTTTGTGTTTCTGTCATATGACTGGTGTGTGCGCTTTTATCCGCACAGTGCCAGGCTCAGCGATGCTCTTCTGTTACGGATCACTCCTGAAGAGTGAGATGAGGTAATGGGATATATGCGCTGAGAGTCAAGCTGTTACTTGCAAAGCTGAGCTTTTTGAACCAGTACTCGCAGCCAGATTAGTCCATGCTGTTGTGATGGTAACGTGGATTTATTGAGGTAATCCACAGCCTCCGCTCAATAGTAAAATATAAAAGAAGCATAAGAAACTATCCAGTTAGTGAAAATATATATGTAATTAAAATAAATTACAGCAACAAAAGCAAGACCGTTAACCTCATCTAGTCAAACCCACAAGGAAAG
Source organism: Acipenser oxyrinchus oxyrinchus (assembly GCA_030684275.1). NCBI lineage: Eukaryota > Metazoa > Chordata > Actinopteri > Acipenseriformes > Acipenseridae > Acipenser > Acipenser oxyrinchus. The sequence continues at coordinate 17,828,608 of CM060271.1, read as the reverse complement.
AACATGTTTTTCAGTATATACAGTATATATATCATCTAGAAGGCATTCATGCACAGCAACGCTTTTTCCAAAAAGAGGTGCCGACCGTCAGGCACTTTATATATGAATGTCTCTGCAGAGTTAAAACTAGTTCACAGTGATGACATATAAAGCATGTATACTCTGCTCGCTGCCGCTCGTAGTGATGAGATTGGTCACACACTCAGAAATCTTATTCTTTTAGACTTGATCGCTAATAATTATATGCATCCGATTCTTCTTGCATTTTGTTTCAAAACGTTTTATTATTTATTAAAACAAAACATTAAACAAACACAACGCGTTTGACACACAGCTGCATGGACACAATAGATACAATCACTGCAACACCGGATGAAGACACACTGTGTGTCAAAAAACATTGTGTTTGTTTCATGTTTTGTTTTAATAAATAATAAAAAGCTTTTGTAATATACATGGTGAATCTGGGCCATTCATTTAAAATATATAGCTTGTCAATACATATAAAACAATGTGTCAAAACACATATAATTAACTGAAGGAAACTACTCCCAAATCCAATGGTAACTCTTCACTATTCTCAACCCTGGCAACAAGCCAGCTGGGAGGGGATCATTTTCTGGGAAGACCGGGTGCCTGAAACAACCTTACAGCTGCTTTGTTTAAGCAGCCACTCATACATGCAGGTGTTTGTATGGAGTGTTGGTCCCTGGAGGCTGGATTAAATATAAATACATATTCAGGGCAATCTTAAAATGTTCCAATTGGATGCACAGTTAATACATCAAAGCAAAGAGAAATGTTAGAAATATCTGATGGCTATGTTTTTAATTACACTATTAACACTCATCCAGTCTGCCATTAGTGTGGCTTAGACAGTCGTCTCCATTCAGTTTAACAGCTTCTTATCGGCTGGCAGCCCAGACTCCTCACAATTCTGCAGCTCCATGTTTTTGCAATAGGGTCCAGCAGTAAACTGATAGAAACGACAGCATAGATAACTGCACTATTACTACCTGGGGACAACAATCTAAAATCACTTATTACCTCCTAACTGCAGATAGGGAGCCGCTAACCTGCTGTCTACAGTGCTTTTGTGGGTTCTGCACTTTCAATGCAATGTAAAGGCATGTGAAGACCAGACAGACAGATAAATAGAAGAGTACACACAAATCTGCATTCAGTGTTAAATCAAACACAGACAGGGGATGCTATTGGAACACTAAACTACTCAACATAAGAAAGGTGTGTTAGGAGATCCTGTAAGCACTGTCTGGTTCATTTCCTACCTGTTCAATATCTTTCACTCGGTCGTTCGCAGCAGCACAGTGTTCTGATTGGCAGGGCCTTGATCATGGTGCTGCAGCCTCCTGCCTCTGCAGCCTCCTGCCTCTGAAGCCTCCTGACTCTGAAGCCTCCTGCTTGCTCGACTTGTCTCTGAAAATCAGGAAGATAGATTTTATTTATATAAAATGAACCAAGGTTGCAGATTTCGATTTAGGAGACCAGCTTATGGAACTTGCTGTGGAGGAGATGATGGAAGGCATATTGAACACATAAGAAATGAATGAATAAGAACATTTAATGAGAATTCCTTTTAACCACACATCAGAACGCTGGCTGTTCAGAGCAAAATACACAGAATATTTAAAATTCAATATCAAATTAAAAGTCACCTTGGGGTAATGAGCTGTGGTCAAAAAAAAAAAAATCTGCACCACGAACAGATCCAAGTCTCCATCATGGAATTATCATTCCCAATGCTTCTGACCCTGAGAGAGCTGGAGTCAGTGTATCTGTGTAATTCATGAATTTCCACCCCTGCTGTCAGGGCTGTCCCAGTGAACCGAGGCGCAGGGTTTCTTGGGAGTTTTGTGGTTTGCTTCATGTCGTTTCTTGGGAGTTTTGTGGTTTGCTTCATGTCGTTTCTTGGGAGTTTTGTGGTTTGCTTCATGTCGTTTCTTGGGAGTTTTGTGGTTTGCTTCATGTCGTTTCTTGGGAGTTTTGTGGTTTGCTTCATGTCGTTTCTTGGGAGGTTTGTGGTTTGCTTCATGTCGTTTCTTGGGAGTTTTGTGGTTTGCTTCATGTCGTTTCTTGAGAGTTTTGTGCTTTGCTTCATGTCGTTTTGTGGGGTTTCTTGGGGGTTTTCAGATTGTTCAGGGGTGTACCTGTTGCATTGCCTGTTTCAGGATATATTCTCAGAGTTCACTCAGTTTATTGCATCTGTGGGAGCGTGCAGGTCTTAGAACAAAGCCACTGTCACTTTTAAAATAACCAGCTCCCCCACAGCTTATGAAAAGCCTTCATGTTTTTGTTGTGTAGGATAACAAGTGCTGAGCTTTCAGTGTCTGGATGTCTCCTGCCTGCATTGAAGTGGCATTTTGATCCATCTACCTGACAGCTAACACGGTTGCGGTCAACAGATGAATATCAGTCCCCCTGAAACTTCCCTCTCCAGGATGCTGGCTGTGTGCATTCTGCAAACCCACACCACCTCCATACTCTTCTCTTCTATCATAGCCCAGGCTTTTCTGCAGTCAAGTGCTTTCTCTTTCACCTTTTGCCATTCTTTCAATAGCTCTGCTTGCTTTTTAACATCCTTGTACAGAGGAAAACAAATTGGGTTTTTTGTATATCTATAAAGCCAAAGATATTAATCAAAATTCATTCAAAAATGAAGAGCGCCTCTTTTATTAGTTCAGTTTCAAATAAGCATATGCTACAATCAAATCTCTCTTCTGAAGGGGAACAATATATCTATAAATCGAACATAAATTCATGTAAAAAAACAAATGAGGTAACACATTGCATCAAAGAGATATACAGGTTAGTAATGAGTATCAGTAATCTAAATGTAATTATGTCTGAATTCCTATTGAATTTATATTGAAGTAAATATTTTACCGCAACATATTTTCTCATAAAAATGCAAATCATGTAACAATTGCAAACCGCGTTCACTAATATCTCTCCACGGAGGACATTTGACTTAATTGGCAGGACAGAATGAAACATTAGAAGGTAGCCATTAAGGGTATATTGTAATTGGAATGTCACTATGTGCCAGTGGTCACAAAGTAACCAATGTCAAGCACCACACAGAACTGCTTTGTATTTGCAGTGCGAGGATCTGTTTGTAGGGTCAGGATCCCATTGGGAAAGTGCATGCAGGCTTGAAGAGCTGTCTAGTGATTTTTAAAGTCAGAAGGAATGACTTTTGATTTGCTTTCTTCTCTAGATGTTTCAGTGGTAACACTTTACATGAAGTGTCTTTACATAGCAGCTGCATAGTAAATTCATGTGTACTTACACATAATTAGAGGGTTATTATACAGCTATAATGTACTTAACGTGTAAATCGTTTTGCATGATATATGCAAGTACACAATTGTATCAGAAGGGTTAGGTTTAGAGTTAGAGCTAAGCTTAGGGGGTTAGGTTTAGAGTGAGGGTTAGTGTTAGAGTTAGGGTTATATCATGCAAGAAATGTCCACATTAAGTTCATTTCAACAATGCATAATAACATTGTAATTATGTGTAAGTACACATGTATTTGCTATGTAACTACTATGTAAATACTCAGTAATTAGAGACACAATGTGAAGTGTTACTGTTTCAATAATGCTGCCAGCCAGGTTTGTCTTGCCCCTGCCCCCCTTAATAAGTGAGTTCATAGTCGTCTCTCTGCTCCAAAAGACAGAACGTGCTCCCCACGCTGGTTATTTATGAGTGTTCGTTTATTTTAACAAAGGAGACATAACTCACGGGACGCGGTTAACAGAACCCTTTTATTGAATCACATTCTCGTGTGTGAGGCGCTTTGGAAAAATGTGCTTTTGTTTTACGGCTCATATGTTCCATGTACTGTTTTTGAATTTGTATTTTATTATAACATAAAACATTTCTTCATCAAAAGGGGATTTTAAACTTCAGCAACGAGAAACATGCACTTCAGAACGCTTACAATAGAATATATAGAGTGGCTGTCTCTCCAAATCATAATGTGTATCTGTCAAAGGAGCTGGTAATGCAATTGAAAGAGTGACCATCGCAACTGCAGGAATAAATCAACTGCAATCAAATGAAAAGGGCGTCCCAAGAGGATTATTAAGGCAGAGCTCAGTAAACAAACATTTCAGTGCGTTCGAATGGAGATATCAGGAACCCTCTAATTAGGCTTGTTACTTTTCTGTGATTTGAATGCTTGTTTTTATGTCATAACAAGCTCCTCTCTTCAGCTGCATGGAATTGTACCACATCCGTGGAGCAGCGGAGCAGTTCAGTGGGATTCTCAAATGCAATGGTGATGCCGCGGAATAACTGAAGTGTGTGCTCCAGTGGCACAGGGAGTGGACAATCAGATCGAGATCCACAGTGAACACTGCTGCCCTGGCTTACATAAAAGAGACACTATAATAATAATGATGATAAAAATGATGATAATAATAATAATAATAATAATAATAATAATGATAAAAATGATGATAATAATGATGATAATAATAATAATAATAATAATAATGATAAAAATGATGATGATGATGGATGATGATGATGATAATAATAATAATAATAATAATAATAATAATAATAATAATAATGATAAAAATGATAAAAATGATGATGATGATGATGATGATGATGATAATAATAATAATAATAATGATAATGATAATTATGATAATAATGATAATAATAATAATAATAATAATAATAATAATAATAATGATAATGATAATGATAATAATAATAATAATAATAATAATAATAATAATAATAATAATAATAATAATAATAATGATAATGATAATGATAATGATAATGATAATACTAAACTTTGAATACAGTTTAGAGTAAATCATTTTGAGAATCAGCCGTAATGTGTTTCAGTGGTTAACAACAACTAAATAAATGAAATAAAAATCCTGCAAGTTAATTGTGGGTGGAATGAGATGCAGCGTCTCAGCTGAGAAACGGCACTGTATTAGAGAAGTGAAGTGTGAAGCTCTCCCTCCCTGTAGCTGTTTCTCCAGCAGGACCGTGCTGAGGGGCATTGCCGTCTGCTCTCATTGTGACAGGCTGGCAGCGCAGAAACAGAAGCAGCTCGACAGCAAGGCTTCATTGACGATAAAAAACAATTCAAATTTTATACTGAAACCACACTGCTCCCCTAGAGGCCGACTGCAGCTACACACATGCAATAGGGTTATTTCATCTGTTTGTTTAGGACCATTGAGTCAATGTAGCTTTAATAACTCTTTTCAAACATCACACACAAGGTAAGGGAACAGTAGGGTAAACAATGGAAAAGTAACACCTCCTCCCTCCCCAAAATACAATGAATCAATCAAACTGGTTCCCTCCTAATGTAGTAATGGTTAGGGTTGTCTGGGTAATAGAAAACACTATTACAACACTACATGATAGCGCTTCACAATGATTTCAATTAATGTTCATTATTGACTAGTTTATATAACTTATGGCTGTTATTTCGGGTCCATCTGTTTCAAATGGATTTTCTCCAATACACTTATAATAATAATAATAATAATAATAATAATAATAATAATAATAATAATAATAATAATAAAGTAGGCTGCTATATATATAACAACTCTTACTTAAAAAAAGACTTTGACAGCATTGATTATTTTGTACTTTTTTCCGAAGGCTAAGGCAGTAGCTGTGTCTGTAAGTGCCTGTAATGATGTTAGACACAGTGCTTTGTTAACAGCATTGACGTCTCCTCTGCTGGTTAGAACACTGCCCCCCCATCGCCAGACCTCTGCACACCCTTCCAATCCCACAATCCCACACTCCAGCCACAGCGGGCTGCTGCCTTTACTGGGGAAATGAAATCATTTGTGTGATTGTGTGACGTGGTTTAGCTCAGGAAATACATTTACTGTACCCTGCCAATAAAGACAGGGACTCAAACAGACAGAGATTCATAGGAAGAAACGGACCAGGATCTAATGCACGGGCCCCGAGGGCTTTGACAAGAGGAGATTCAAACGGTGATTCTGTTTTGAAAGATCACCCTGCTACTGTGTGGTGGAAATCATGCGTTATATCAGTGAGATTATACCATGATGATCTGTGTGGCAATGCATAGTCTGTACAGGAATGAGGAATAATATTATAAAACAACAATCCGATATGCAATACGATTTCCCCATCAGTAACTAACCCTGACCTCAACCCTAACCCCAACCCCAACCCTAACCCTGACCCTGCTTTTGGTATTCTTGATAATATATCTAGATATGATTACCTTAGGGGGAAATTGCTGTTTCGGATTTTCTGCTTTTCTTGACAGCAGTGGTTCACAAAAAATTATATTACGAGCTGTTTGAGGATGCCATTGTTAACTTGTATGGATATTGTGACCAGATGGTAACAGGACAGTTGTGCTAGTCAGTGTTCACAATGTTAAAGGACGAAGCGTCTATACAGTTTGCAGACACACAGTGAATATATCATTTTAAATACAAATAATTATTTGTCCTTGGTTAAAAATCAACATGTTAAATAACGTATTTCCCCTGCAGATATTTAAACTAAAGTGTTTCAGGAGACTGTAGACAAAGATAAAAAGCTTTTAAAATGTTGTTTCATATCAAATGGATTCCTATGAATGTGATTACAAGGTGCACATGCTGTAACAGGCAAGGCAAACGTTCGCAGTGAATCACTCACTCATGTTTAAATAATTGAAGCTAGTTCCAATTGAGTCCAAGGTACTGTACTATTAAATGGCATGCAATCATTTTCCACATTTCCATTGCCTTGCCCTTCTTCCTGCTTCAGCAGTCATGTCATTAAAAAGAGTGTGAATCCATTGGCATTATCTGTGTTTGTCCACTCATTCTATCAGCTGCATCGATGAACTCTTATTTTACATGCTTGAAAGATTCAGAATTCACCTGCCGGCGAATTTGAAACTGTGAGGATCTTAAAAGAAAAACTCCTCTCATTATTACCCCAAACTGTGAAACATTTAATGCAGATCTTCGATATTGACAACTTTCTAAATTACTGCCATTTACAAGCGTCTGTTTCCAGAGAAGCAGACACTCTTAGATATTGTCTGAAGCAATCTCAATCCTGACTGACTGAATAAATGCTGCAGTTCATGAAAAAAGAATAAAAGATGATTCCTGAGGCATCTGACAGAACATCCTGATAGTTTTGCTGACAGCTTTGAGGTGAGAAACAGCAGCAGTGAGGATGAGCCAGCCCCATGCCAGCCTCGTACCGAATGCGCTCCTCACAATTATCTATGGCATTTAGCAGAGGGATAACGCAACATGGTGTGCAGACATGTAACACGGGCGCGCATGCTTCTGATAAACAAGGCGCTCGTAGGCTTGTTTTCTTCTTGATATGGGATTTCTGACACTTTACTGTTTGAGAGTGACACCAGATCTCAGTAACACTCCGTTAGAAATGATTATAAACAATCTATAAATGTGTTATTAATTATAGATTATGATTAGAAATAATAACACTATTATTACACACTTGTGCCATTGGTTTTTTTGCCATTGTTTCTGTCTTTACATGTCTGTCTCCCCAATTGTATGAGGCTGCTGTGTTTCTGCAATACAGTTATTATATGATTTTGCCAATGTGTTTGTGTTTGTTTGTGTTGCTATTGTTTATAATAGCTTATAACGGAGGCCTAAACTAAAGCGCTCTCCATATCTCTGCGCGGGGTGGAGGGGGTTTCATCACTTGTTTCATGCTAATCATATTGTAATGCTTATGTAATTGTTCCAATTAGAATCTGTCTGAGATGAGAGGAGGACACAAATAGGTGAATTGAGAAATGAATGCCATGCAGTTGCTGGCTGTCAGAGCAGCAGTGTGACGCTGTGTTTATTAATAGGGAGAGCTGTACTGTATTTACACTTCCAGCTCAAGTATTAGCGCTTGCTAGGTGGTATATAGGGGCTAGGGTTACTTACCTGCTCTGTGAAAGCTTGCCCTTGTTCTAAAGACACTGAAGAACACAGGCAATTCAATTGAAAAAGCCAAACGCCTAAATATAGAAATGAAAGACTGTGTTGCCTAATACAGTGCTCCCTCGCTATAAGGCTCTCGATTATAATGTGCTTCTGATATAACGCTCCTACAGCATGTCCCCCAGTTCCCTATACTAGTGATTCATGCAATATTTCAACAGTAAATACATTACCAGTGTTCAAACTATAAACAGCTTCATAGTCTAACTTCCGTTTCTGTCTCTTCCTTTTGATACAGTATCTGAACTGAAGAAAAGCTGCGCTGGCACTTTATAACACAGACATCTTATTCAGCATTCGTTTTAAAACTGAATAAATATTAGGCCTATTACATGGTTATCTTTCCTAATGTGTTTACTTTTTTGCTGCGAGAGGAACTGCAGCTTTCTCCGGGAGACGAGACGCTTCAGCCCCGCTCTGGCAGCCGAACCTGGGGCGAGCCCATTCCCTCTTCCCCTCTCCCGACCCGCTCTCCTTCTCGCACATGGTTTGCTTGTTTGTCGCTCCGAACTGAACTCCCGTCCGCCGTTCATCTAGGCTATTTATAGTTTAAAAACAGCTAATTAAAATGATCCACGAGTGAGAATGTTACCTTTTTTTTTTTTGGTAAAAAATATAGCGTTGATTACATGGTGCTTTATGCATGGTTAGTTCCCAGAAAGTTAAATTTTTGCTTCACTATGTGTGCATTATAGATAGTTATTTTATTTTCTGTTTTAGTCGGATGTGTGTTGTTATGTGTCCCCCTGAGACCCACACCATAGGGAATACACATTGTACCAGTATGGAACACACCATAGGGAATACACATTGTACCAGTATGGAACACACCATAGGGAATACACATTTTCTGTACCGAATAGTAAATGGTAACACTTTGCATTGGGTCTCTAATTACACTTTGAGTCTCTAAGTAGTAAATGCATGTGTACTTTCACATACTTACAATGCTATTATGCATAATTACAATGTACTTCATGTGTAAATCATCTTTTTTTTTTTTTTTTTTTTAAATAGAGTGCACCCCCTTTATAACGCTCTAGACGGGAGCCATAGTTAAGAGACCGTGCTATTTGTGTTCCGCCTTATAACGAGAATACCAGTGTTAGTGTAATGGCATTGTGGGGCAAATGGGAGCTGTGACCGTACCACCTTATAACCTGTTCCACAGTATAAAGGGGGAGCACTATATATGTAAGTACACAATTGTACCAGAAAAGAGTTAGGGGGGGTTAGGCTTGTATCGTGCAAAAATATTTACACATGTCCATTGTAACTATGCCTAATAACATTGCAATCATGTGCAAGTACACATGTCTTTACTAAGTAACTACTAGATAAATACACAGTAAGTAGAGACACTCTGTGTAAAGTGTTACCTGGTAAGCTCTGCATGTCTCCCGAGTCGAGTGGTGACTCACTGTTACTAGCTAGTAGACCCTCTCTCTAAACACCTGTGAGTGTTCACTTACTTTGGTTAACAGTTTCTCTGCCCCCTGGTAATATTGCGAGTTGTGTGCCAGTACAGAAAAGCAGCTTTATCACTCCATGCAATATGCATTGTATAATTGATGTGGATGAGTGAATCTTGTCAACAGGAGTTTTATTCTAGTCTTATAATTATGTGTAAATGCTCTCAATCTTATTTATGTTGCTGCTCAAGCGAGTCTCGGTGCAGCCATGCCTTGCAATCTGCTGGAAGAATTGCTCTGTTCATTATGCAGCATTAAGAGAGTGTGTGAGACCACCCTCCTCATTCCTGCCCCCTGACCTGTGCAATACGTTATCCAAGGTTATTAAGATTTCCCCCCGCTTTTCTGATTAGAAATGTAAAGAGCTCTATCGCTGTGGGCTCTGCGTTCATCACTGGAGTGCAGCTGAGAATCCAGCAGGACAGTACTGCTCTAGTCCCACTGGGCTTTTTCCATTAAAAAAAGAAATAGAACATTTCTTTTTAATACTGTTAAAACTGTTAATAAGAGTCCACTACAATACAGCTAACCCTGGCTGCTGTCAAGGATTGTGACCATGCAGGTGACAGGAGGTGGCACACTCTGTACAGAAGCTGACTGTGCAAGCTTACTGTATCTGCCTCTTTTGTACAGCGGTTAAGATGCCTGACACATCACTAGCCCCTTTCTTCCACAGTAAATGAAAGAAGAAGCAAACAGAAATGTTTGCTCATTTTGGTGGCCAGTTATTTGAGGTAACATTGTAATTTGCATCCACTGCTCTACTGGGTGGCTGTGCTCCATCAGTAAAACATTTTGCATCTCTCTGTTTAATAGTTTGCTCCCTTTCCTGTGCAGATGTGAAAAGCACTGTTGATTTGAATTGCTGGGATTTAATGTGTAGTTAATGTGGTTATTAAAAACGGACTAATCAGATCATTCATCACAGACTTGTAAGCCAATCAAGCAGAACAAAAAGCTTTCCACAGGCAAGTACTCTCCCTCTCTCCCTCACTCCCTCCCTCACACACACACACACAACCTAGTATCAAGATCTCTATACAAACTAATACATTTCAGCCTCGTGGTGTCTGAAGTTAAAGAGAGCGCGTCTTTTTGATGGGATTGTCGAGGCTGGATTAAGGGGCTTAAAACCTTAATCAGTCCATCTGTCTACGTAACGTTCTGCCTTTACATGCCGTCTATCTTTCCACCTGGAGACCACAATTATAAAGATAAAGAGAAGAACATCAGTGAGATCTGGAGACCACAATTATAATGATAAAGAGAAGAACGTCAGTGAGATCTGGAGACCACAATTATAATGGTAAAGAGAAGAACATCAGTGAGATCTGGAGACCACAATTATAATGGTAAAGAGAAGAACATCAGTGAGATCTGGAGACCACAATTATAATGGTAAAGAGAAGAACATCAGTGAGATCTGGAGACCACAATTATAAAGATAAAGAGAAGAACGTCAGTGAGATCTGAAGACCACAATTATAAAGATAAAGAGAAGAACGTCAGTGAGATCTGGAGACCACAATTATAAAGATAAAGAGAAGAACGTCAGTGAGATCTGGAGACCACAATTATAAAGATAAAGAGAAGAACGTCAGTGAGATCTGGAGACCACAATTATAATGGTAAAGAGAAGAACGTCCGTGAGATCTGGAGACCACAATTATAATGATAAAGAGAAGAACGTCAGTGAGATCTGGAGACCACAATTATAAAGGTAAAGAGAAGAACATCAGTGAGATCTGGATTTTTTAATTTTATTTGTGCATGTACCAGAACAATTGCACAGTGTGTATAGAGAGGAATGGTTCGGTCAGTCTGTGCAAATTCCACAACGTGTCATTTTTGAAACATTGTGTACTAAAAATAAATCAGTGAAAATCAACAGCAAGATGGCTCCAATACAAGCTGGTCAACCCCACACCTTCTCTCGACATGCTGGCACGATACTGCTTCACCACGATACTCCCAAGACACCTGCACTGTTAGCATTCAGAAGACTGCACACAAAGGACAGCCCTGTATAAATACCTTCAAATAAAGATACTATAACTGGAGAACTAGATCAGTCACACACTGACTCTTAAACTGCACAGTGCTGAGGTGCTGGGAATAATAACACATTACAAACAGCAGCAAAGTGCTGATTGAGAAAAGCCAGAAGGAAGGAAGGTTGGCTTGAGGTCAGGAAGCATCCTGGAGCGTCTGAGTGGGCCTTTGTTAGCATTCCCCGCCACTTCATTAACTTACTGAAACAGGCCAAGTTATTGTGAGCCTCACACAATGGGGGAATCACATTGCTGAAATTAATTAGCAAATGCTGGAATGAGGCCTTTTGTTTGTGTTGTGATGTAAATGAAATGAGAGGAGAGGGTTGGCTGAGCAGTGTACTGTTCATTTAGGGGATTGGCTGCACAGGACTTGTGCTGCTGGAGAGCAGCTGGGACGCATGTCTCTGTGACTGATGGAGAGGGAGTGGTTAGCAGGGTTAAGCTTCCCCACAGCATGCCCCACTTGTGATTAGACCGTTTCTCACAAGTTTGCTCTGTAATAAGATGGGACAGTCGCAGCGCAAACATACCGCAATTTGCATTCGCAAAGTATACATTTTGCTGTATGTACTAATGGAAAACATGTTAATGAAAAGAGCCGCACTATACTAATTGAAATATTTGTTGCATCGTCTTACCGAGTCGAGTGGTGGTTTGCTGCAGCAGAGGGAGCCCGCTGGATAACGTCTATACATGCAAGGGTACAAGAATCAAAATAACATTGTTTCTGTTAAATGTAAACGTCATCTGTACAATGACGTTTACATTTTACCCATTTTAATACTGTTACATATATTTAAAAAAAAATAAAAGGCAGTTTAATCCCATTAGATTCTATAGTGGGGTCCACACCTTCACCCCCAAAAAGCTTTTCATAATCATACAGTAACCCCTCGCTAAACCGGACATGTTTGTCTGACATAAGGAGGTGTCAGGTTTAAAAACAATACAATAAAATCGCACACACATACATTTCCAGTGCTCAGTGTATTTTAAATGTATAAATCATTGCGCTGAAATAACGTGTTTTGGGAAGGCTACACATTACATTATGTAAAAATATTAATCTGTACAGAAGGCCTATACAGTATACATAGTGATCCGCGTTTCAGGGTTATTCCGAATTTCACTGAAAAATTACAGGACTTTTTTTTTCATTTTTACTGGACTTCGGTTTTTACTGATTTATACCTGTTTTTTGTGTATTATTCAATATTTTCTAGGTACTATTTTCTAGAAAATGCACAATATTTTGATTCAAATGCTGTTTTATTTTGACTGACATTGTAATAAGCAGCCCTACACTGTATCCTAGGATACAGCAGGCATTTAGATGTCAGAGGATCAAATAATGTTCAAACGTGGTTCTCTGTCACTTCACAAACACATTATCACCTGATTATGTTGGTCCATCAAAGTCTGATTATTGTGGCAATTGCTGGGCGTAGTAACTGCTAGCTTGATCAAAAACTAAATTGAAGTACTTACACGAAAACATAATATTTTTAGTGGAGGAGGAATGGGGAGAAAATGTAGATCAATTTATGAATATTCAAAAGAAAACATAGAAATATTCAAAAAGCAAAAATAGCAGAAGTGAGTCAGATGAGGCAGAGGATGCATAGCGCTGCAAATACTGCTGCATTGAGGTACATGTTCCCGCTGACAATAAAAGAACATACTGAAAAATAAATGACACATTAAACTAAAACACTAAAGTGAACTGAGAGACAATCAATCCATTATGTGGCTTTTACACGCGCTTTATTAAAAGAGAGCGCAGAATGACTGTTAATGAGTTTGTCAGAGTCCTGTGCTTTGCTGGACAGCCACTGTTTATTGCAGAGCTATGTTGGTGACTTTGTGCGACAGTACTGTCTGTCCATCAGCTAAAACATTACCCTATGCCGACAATCTTCATCGTAAATATTTGACAGAAAATGGTGACGCTTTAGTTGGTAAACCTGCTTGTGTTTTAAAGTGGTATAAATGTGAGTGTAATTCTGCACACCCTGAGAGGAGCCCTGGAAGCTACTCTGCACTCCTGACATGCTTAACAACGGCAAATAGTTCAGATTAAAAATGTGTTGTGCTGCCTTTGTACTAATGATCAAGCCAGGGCTGACTGGGCATTAATGACAAGTACGCAAACAGGACTTGAAGTGTAAACATGCGCTTTGCAAATGTTTCCCTGTGCTGGTTTCAGAATAAACACAACATTTGTAGAATTGAAACTGGCTTTGTTCCCAGTCCTGGATATCTTCAGGGGGCAACAGAGAGACTGTTAGCGTTAGGGACTGAAGTCATCAATGCAAGCTGTTACCTCCATGCGATTGATCCAAACGAAGGCTGATATGAATTCCTGTATTGCTTGAATCAGAGAAGGGGACTTTGTGGAAACCAACCTATTTAACAGAGCGTGTGAGTCTCTTTAGTGTATTTCTGCTATTGGAAGTAATACAAATGCCAGGTCTGGCCCAATTTTAAAATGGAAACAGCGGCTTGTCTAACAAGTGAGGGGTTTTAATGGTAGGCATAGGACTGAGGTTGTGAGTCATGGGATCAAACCCTCTGTACAGAATGTACTGAGCATCATGACATCATTATTAGCAGACAGGTCCTGTTACAATCACACGCTGATCTAGACAGTGGCAGGTCCCATTGCAGGCACCCACTATCTCAATCCCATGAGTCCCAGTCAGTGCATTAGCAGTCAGGTCCTGTTACAATCACACGCTGATCTAGACAGTGCCATTGCAGGAATCAGGTCCCAGTCAGTGTCACATTGCATCACGCTGATCTAGACAATCCAGGGGGAATGTATTGTGTCTTTTTAACATCACGGAATACAATAATAAAAGGTATAGGTAGCCTGATTAGATTATTAAAATAGCCTGTCTGGAACTTTTAGAATATTTTGCTTCTTTTTTTCAGTTTCAGAGAGTGGGACTTATTAGGGCTTGTATTATTAGCTGTAGATGTCATTGATATTGTTTTGAGAAAACGATGCCTTTATTGAAGTGTGTCTCCCGTTCACCCTGTGTTTAAGGAACACGACAGTGCATTGCTAACAGAGCTATCTGATTGAAGCACGCTGGTAATTGCACCATTGAGTACTGCGAGTTTTCTATTAAGTGCATGTGGAGGTGGTTTTTAACTAGTTAATACAATCTTGCTATCAGAAGTCTCTTTCGTATTTTGCTAATGGCTGGAGTGGTCCCTTTAGATTTCTACATGTACTCCGTAGTAATAGTCTGTAGCGAAAAGCAATTTCTCCTGATTTCAATGTAATTAAATTGTGTGAGAGACTGCAGGATGACCTGATATTCACAGAAACTCTTACATTATCCATCTTCAGGCTTCATTAATGTCTCCTTACAAAGGAAGAGAATCTCACACTGAACTTGCATTGAAGATCAACTCATTTCCTTAAACTTCAGTCTCATTTCAGTTGTAAAACTTTGTCTAGAAATCTCAAATGGTACCTGAAGGGACGTTTGACCGCACTGTAAGCTCTGCAGAGGGGCTGGATAAAGAGCAGGTGAAGGGAATGAAGCTCCATGTCTCCATGGCTTTTAAACATACAAATCCTTTGTTTTTTCATGTGCAGGTCACCAGCAATGCTTCAAAGCACTTCACAGTCACTGAGCGTCCGTTGACAGGTGCCAGCACACAGCATGTCGGCTTGCATCTCATTAGATCTTTGTATCCTAATCATTACTGGGGGTTTTTGGAATGTAGAAGGGGAATTTGAACCCAGATCATGGGGGTGAGCACCCCTGGTCCTATTCCTAAAGTAGCAAGCTCTTCAGCACTGCTCTGAGGGTGAGCTGCACGTCACCCAGCCCCAATGGAAGCAGCAGAATCTGGTGACACAGCTATCAACCAAAGGGACAGCACTACTGCCCACGCTCCAATATGATCACATGGTCTAGACAGTGTTAATACAGGAGGAACCATATATAATATGTTGAGCCAGCAGCGATCAATCTACGGTTCAACTTTCCGATCTAAACCGTGCTTAAGCCTTGTATTGTATATCCAAACTTTAAGGCTTAATGTGTTTAATTGGGAGTGCTTCAATTTCTAATCTGTTTGCAGATTACTTATTTTAAAACCCGAGCTGTTTAATTAAATATGTTTCAAGATATTTTGAGGTGTAGCAATGCGATTTGCTTTTTGTATTTTGATATTTTAAAATGCTTTAAAGGAAGATTAGACCTTCAGATGGAACACTTTGTTTACTGAAGCAGCGCATGATAACTCAGAGCTGGCAGGGATTATTAACATGAAGGGCTGAACAAGAATTCAAGTGAAAGCTTCCATTTAAAAAACAAAAGCCAGCTCAATATTGTTTCTCTACTAACCTGAGAAAATGATATATTCTTCTTATTATTATTTAAGAGTACCCACATAGACCTTTTCTGAAGTGTTACGCTGTGTCTAAATTATACAGGAATATAACCTGCCATTAAATACATTATGGTTGTTATTTATTTCTTTTAAAAGGTACCGATTGAGACAGAGCTGTCAGTTACAAAGGCATTTAAAACCCTGATGAAATCTATCACAGCTATCTGCAAACATCACTCACTTTACCTCCTGAATAACTCCAAGGAAGCCTCTTGAATGTGTGTGTTTGTGTTTGTGTTGTGTAGTCCTTGGGAGCAGAGCTGAATGATCCACTATTGTGCTTGGTAAAGGCTCTGGCACTCTGCACTATGTTGTGATCTCTTGTGCTTGGTAAAGGCTCTGGCACTCTGCACTGTGTTATGATCTCTTGTGCTTGGTAAAGGCTCTGGCACTCTGCACTGTGTTGTGATCTCTTGTGCTTGGTAAAGGCTCTGGCACTCTGCACTGTGTTGTGATCTCTTGTGCTTGGTAAAGGCTCTGGCACTCTGCACTGTGTTGTGATCTCTTGTGCTTGGTAAAGGCTCTGGCACTATGCACTGTGTTATGATCTCTTGTGCTTGGTAAAGGCTCTGGCACTCTGCACTGTGTTGTGATCTCTTGTGCTTGGTAAAGGCTCTGGCACTCTGCACTGTGTTGTAATCTCTTGTGCTTGGTAAAGGCTCTGGCACTCTGCACTGTGTTGTGATCTCTTGTGCTTGGTAAAGGCTCTGGCACTCTGCACTGTGTTGTGATCTCTTGTGCTTGGTAAAGGCTCTGGCACTCTGCACTGTGTTGTGATCTCTTGTGCTTGGTAAAGGCTCTGGCACTCTGCACTGTGTTGTGATCCCTCTTGTGCTTGGTAAAGGCTCTGGCACTCTGCACTGTGTTGTGATCTCTTGTGCTTGGTAAAGGCTCTGGCACTATGCACTGTGTTATGATCTCTTGTGCTTGGTAAAGGCTCTGGCACTCTACACTGTGTTGTGATCTCTTGTGCTTGGTAAAGGCTCTGGCACTCTGCACTGTTTTATGATCTCTTGTGCTTGGTAAAGGCTCTGGCACTATGCACTGTGTTATGATCTCTTGTGCTTGGTAAAGGCTCTGGCACTCTGCACTGTGTTGTGATCCGCTCTTGTGCTTGGTAAAGGCTCTGGCACTCTGCACTGTGTTGTAATCTCTTGTGCTTGGTAAAGGCTCTGGCACTCTGCACTGTGTTGTGATCTCTTGTGCTTGGTACAAGGCTCTGGCACTCTGCAAGCTGTGTTATGATCTCTTGTGCTTGGTAAAGGCTCTGGCCACTCTCTGCACTGTGTTGTGTGTATCTGCTCGGTACAAGCTTTCAAGCTGCACTTTTGTACTCCCGTGCTTGGTAAAGGCTAAACATCAGGGTCATGCTGCTGTTGCTGTAAGGCACTGTGTTGTGATCTCTTGTGCTTGGTAAAGGCTCTGGCACTCTGCACTGTGTTGTGATCTCTTGTGCTTGGTAAAGGCTCTGGCACTCTGCACTGTGTTGTGATCTCTTGTGCTTGGTAAAGGCTCTGGCACTCTGCACTGTGTTGTGATCTCTTGTGCTTGGTAAAGGCTCTGGCACTCTGCACTGTGTTGTGATCTCTTGTGCTTGGTAAAGGCTCTGGCACTCTGCACTGTGTTGTGATCTCTTGTGCTTGGTAAAGGCTCTGGCACTCTGCACTGTGTTGTGATCTCTTGTGCTTGGTAAAGGCTCTGGCACTCTGCACTGTGTTGTGATCTCTTGTGCTTGGTAAAGGCTCTGGCACTCTGCACTGTGTTGTGATCTCTTGTGCTTGGTAAAGGCTCTGGCACTCTGCACTGTGTTGTGATCTCTTGTGCTTGGTAAAGGCTCTGGCACTCTGCACTGTGTTGTGATCTCTTGTGCTTGGTAAAGGCTCTGGCACTCTGCACTGTGTTGTGATCTCTTGTGCTTGGTAAAGGCTCTGGCACTCTGCACTGTGTTGTGATCTCTTGTGCTTGGTAAAGGCTCTGGCACTCTGCACTGTGTTGTGATCTCTTGTGCTTGGTAAAGGCTCTGGCACTCTGCACTGTGTTGTGATCTCTTGTGCTTGGTAAAGGCTCTGGCACTCTGCACTGTGTTGTGATCTCTTGTGCTTGGTAAAGGCTCTGGCACTCTGCACTGTGTTGTGATCTCTTGTGCTTGGTAAAGGCTCTGGCACTCTGCACTGTGTTGTGATCTCTTGTGCTTGGTAAAGGCTCTGGCACTCTGCACTGTGTTGTGATCTCTTGTGCTTGGTAAAGGCTCTGGCACTCTGCACTGTGTTATGATCTCTTGTGCTTGGTAAAGGCTCTGGCACTCTGCACTGTGTTATGATCTCTTGTGCTTGGTAAAGGCTCTGGCACTCTGCACTGTGTTATGATCTCTTGTGCTTGGTAAAGGCTCTGGCACTCTGCACTGTGTTATGATCTCTTATGCTTGGTAAAGGCTCTGGCACTCTGCACTGTGTTGTGATCTCTTGTGCTTGGTAAAGGCTCTGGCACTCTACACTGTGTTGTGATCTCTTGTGCTTGGTAAAGGCTCTGGCACTCTGCACTGTGTTATGATCTCTTGTGCTTGGTAAAGGCTCTGGCACTCTGCACTGTGTTATGATCTCTTGTGCTTGGTAAAGGCTCTGGCACTCTACACTGTGTTGTAATCTCTTGTGCTTGGTAAAGGCTCTGGCACTCTGCACTGTGTTGTGATCTCTTGTGCTTGGTAAAGGCTCTGGCACTCTGCACTGTGTTGTGATCTCTTGTGCTTGGTAAAGGCTCTGGCACTCTGCACTGTGTTGTGATCTCTTGTGCTTGGTAAAGGCTCTGGCACTCTGCACTGTGTTGTGATCTCTTGTGCTTGGTAAAGGCTCTGGCACTCTGCACTGTGTTGTGATCTCTTGTGCTTGGTAAAGGCTCTGGCACTCTGCACTGTGTTGTGATCTCTTGTGCTTGGTAAAGGCTCTGGCACTCTGCACTGTGTTGTGATCTCTTGTGCTTGGTAAAGGCTCTGGCACTCTGCACTGTGTTGTGATCTCTTGTGCTTGGTAAAGGCTCTGGCACTCTGCACTGTGTTGTGATCTCTTGTGCTTGGTAAAGGCTCTGGCACTCTGCACTGTGTTGTGATCTCTTGTGCTTGGTAAAGGCTCTGGCACTCTGCACTGTGTTGTGATCTCTTGTGCTTGGTAAAGGCTCTGGCACTCTGCACTGTGTTGTGATCTCTTGTGCTTGGTAAAGGCTCTGGCACTCTGCACTGTGTTGTGATCTCTTGTGCTTGGTAAAGGCTCTGGCACTCTGCACTGTGTTGTGATCTCTTGTGCTTGGTAAAGGCTCTGGCACTCTGCACTGTGTTGTGATCTCTTGTGCTTGGTAAAGGCTCTGGCACTCTGCACTGTGTTGTGATCTCTTGTGCTTGGTAAAGGCTCTGGCACTCTGCACTGTGTTGTGATCTCTTGTGCTTGGTAAAGGCTCTGGCACTCTGCACTGTGTTGTGATCTCTTGTGCTTGGTAAAGGCTCTGGCACTCTGCACTGTGTTGTGATCTCTTGTGCTTGGTAAAGGCTCTGGCACTCTGCACTGTGTTGTGATCTCTTGTGCTTGGTAAAGGCTCTGGCACTCTGCACTGTGTTGTGATCTCTTGTGCTTGGTAAAGGCTCTGGCACTCTGCACTGTGTTGTGATCTCTTGTGCTTGGTAAAGGCTCTGGCACTCTGCACTGTGTTGTGATCTCTTGTGCTTGGTAAAGGCTCTGGCACTCTGCACTGTGTTATGATCTCTTGTGCTTGGTAAAGGCTCTGGCACTCTGCACTGTGTTGTGATCTCTTGTGCTTGGTAAAGGCTCTGGCACTCTGCACTGTGTTGTGATCTCTTGTGCTTGGTAAAGGCTCTGGCACTCTGCACTGTGTTGTGATCTCTTGTGCTTGGTAAAGGCTCTGGCACTCTGCAGTGTGTTATGATCTCTTGTGCTTGGTAAAGGCTCTGGCACTCTGCACTGTGTTGTGATCTCTTGTGCTTGGTAAAGGCTCTGGCACTATGCACTGTGTTATGATCTCTTGTGCTTGGTAAAGGCTCTGGCACTCTACACTGTGTTGTGATCTCTTGTGCTTGGTAAAGGCTCTGGCACTCTGCACTGTGTTGTGATCTCTTGTGCTTGGTAAAGGCTCTGGCACTCTGCACTGTGTTGTGATCTCTTGTGCTTGGTAAAGGCTCTGGCACTCTGCACTGTGTTGTGATCTCTTGTGCTTGGTAAAGGCTCTGGCACTCTGCACTGTGTTGTGATCTCTTGTGCTTGGTAAAGGCTCTGGCACTCTGCACTGTGTTGTGATCTCTTGTGCTTGGTAAAGGCTCTGGCACTCTGCACTGTGTTGTGATCTCTTGTGCTTGGTAAAGGCTCTGGCAATCTGCAAATAAAAGATGCAGCTTTTTAACTCCTGATGGTGCTTTAAATATGTCAGCGGGATAAATACTACTCCCAGAACGGCCAACTGCGTGCTTTGAATTTGGAGCAGAGGTCAGGGAGCTGCTGTGCTGTAAACCCCCAGCAGGTAGCAGTGGTGCACAGTGTGGTTTAATTGAGAACAGACCCCCAGCAGGTAACAGTGGTCCACAGTGTGGTTTCATTGGGAACAGAGGACAGTATCTTAAACTTTTGAAATGGGTGAATCACTGATAGGCTGGCAAGATGAACCGAGCGCTGATACTGTTTGTGGAGTTAGCTTTGAAACACCCACACATGAGGGCTGAAAGTAGCTGGGTACATTTCTATATGTGAGCACTGTGGTTGAGTTTATGACTCAGTATTACTGCAGTATGTGTGCTAGTGAATTGGCCCAGGATCTCACCATGAGTCACTTATTAATGTCCGGTATAACCCACACTGCTTTCCATCCATTAGCTTTAGCGTATCAGTATCTGAAGAACAGTTATAGCTTTGTGAGTAGGGCTGCATATCTCCACTGGTTAATTAGTTATGTCGTGAATATTTCAAACCCAAATTGACAGCACCTTCTCTGTACTGTGTCTACATTTACACACATGTCCCTCCTCTCCAATGTGATTGGAGTCTTTCATCTCCTGTCCTGTGTTCTCCATCCCCTAAAAGAACAGCACAACCACACACACACACACACACACAGCATCAAAAGAAACTTAGCACTACATGTGATCGAAAAATGACAAACTGTTTTATAGTAGGTACATTGACTTTTTATTGTGCCGATTAACAATTGACAATAATGAAGATGCTGCAAAATGATCTGTCGATCTTGGGCAGGTGTTGTGACTCTTGGTCTCCCAGTTTGTGGCCTATCAGGTCGGGGCCTATCAAGATGGCGAGCCACAGTACGCTGCCCTAGTCCAGCCTCCAACATGCCGATTGCATGAAGGTGCTGCTCTCTTGACAGATGTGGCATATTGTTTTTTTTCTGTGATTTTCTTTATTGCTTTTATTCAAGCTTGCAATTCAAAAGCTGAAATCACTCCATACCCAGTGTCCAATCAACTGTCTCACTAATTAGGTGATTAAGTGCATATGCTTCAGTCACAGTCACTTAAGTGTGTCATGGTCAAGGATGAATGAGCGAGTGATTAAATAGAAACCAAAAACATTTCATCAATGTCCATCATTTATATACCTTTTTTTTAAATAAATGTGTTATAATAGTGCTAAGTTTCTTTTGATGCTCGGTATGTATACACACACATCTCCATCAGCAAGTTGGTGTCCTTGTCCAGAATATCTATATTCTTCTTCTATAACTTTACATGTTAAAACAGGTTTGCATGTTATACCGTTACATGCAATGATTCAGATTTTATAATAGGGTAACTACAGTAAATTAGAAATAAATAAAAAACAGATTTTCTCCTGTAACCTAGAGCCCTGTGCTTGGCATTTGACTGACATTTTGAAACATGATTTTGTTTGTCTAATATACAGCTCCAAGAAGTTTTTCAACACGTAGTAACTAATGCTGCTCCACAATTCAACAAAACCAGGGGCATGAACATCTGTTACAAGCATTTCACAAGTACCTCTACATACTGGCTGTACAGTACAGGCACACAGACATATACAGGGAGGGGGTGAGTGCTAATGCATTTCTTACTGGCACTTGAGAGGGGGGGAGCGGGGTCACTCCACTTGAGGACCAAGGATGAGAAGAGCTTCTTCACTCCATTATTAGACTCCAGCCCACCACGGTATGGAATGCTTTCATTCAGCGTTCTAGAGTTTCTGTTTTTCATTTCCTGGAATTGCAGATTGCAGATGATATTGGTATTCGTTGTGCAGCATTCACAGAGTATTCATGCGCTGCTTATTCCACTTGTTCAAGCAGCACTCCTATCCCACCAGGGGCAAGATGCCAATGTGTGGCCACTGCACTGCAGGGCCCCATAAACAGGGAGGGTACTTCTGAATCACCAGGGCCAGTGGCTGTTTCTCTATTGATTGAGATAATAATTCAGATCAAACCTGCTGGGATGCTGCAGGAGATCACAGAGCAAAGGAATGTATCGACAGCTGGCATTGATGTTTTAATTCACTGCTTTACAAAAATAAAAAGCTGACGAAATGAAATGTGCAGTAAGGCAGCTATCACCACAGGCAGAGTTTAAACACTATTCACAGAGCTTCTAGAATGGATTTCATATACTGTATAGCATGTGTGCTTACTCCCAGCCTTACATCCGCCCCTCAGCTCAGTCAACTAATGACTCATGAATACACTTCATGAGAATGCAGTTGGTTTGTGTGTGTGTTCATTATAACTGTACTTAATTGGAACACAGAAAGAAATAATAAACAATGAACCAAGATGTTTTACTTGGGGGCTTTTCTAAAAACAGACATAGAGTTTGCTGTTCATTTGATTTCAGGAAACAGAGGTAAATATGAGCAAGTTCAGCTTACAAGAGAAAAGCAACGTGGGAAACGCACAGCTCCAGAAATGAGGCGTGGAGTCGACCTCATGCTAACTGGGGGGCTGGTCCATTTCTAAAGGGCCTGTAAACCAATATTTCCTTTCTAAAGTGTGTAGAAGCCAGTCGGGGTCTTTGATCCTGTGCAGGGTAGCTGATGATAATCAATAGAAGCCAGCCTGTTCCTTTCTTAAAAAAACAAAAAAAAAGGGATATCGAGATTAACTGTCACCCTTTCTTCGAAGATTATATCTCCACAGAACCTCAGTTTTGTTTTGTTTTTCCTCAGCAGATGCAGATGAAATGTGGAGGCAATAGGTTCAGGTATAAGAGAGTATACTCCACCCAGAAATGAATAGCTATCCAATGGGATCCCACAAAACCTGGGATTTGAATTCATGTTTCTCAAAATTAGTAAGTCAAATCTTGAGAGTGGCAGTCTTTCTTAAAGCTTTTTAAATGTATTTTAGGCAAATTGGTGAAAAAAATTACTTGAATGAATCCACTAAAAATAACAACAATAGAAAAATGATATGGGTTCAGCTCAAGCTCTGACAGTGCAGAGGTTAAATGATATGGGTTCAGCTCAAGCTTTGACACCTCCACCGCTGTGGTGTCCAGGTTCCTCTCACTCATCGCTGCAAACACACACACACACACACACGGCCAAATCAGGATGCTGTTAGCGAATTCAATATTTCTTTGAAACCCGATTTTCGTATGAACGCATAATGACTAACTGTCAGGGAGATGCATGGTGTCCTTTAGCCTGAGTAGCACAAACAAATGAGGGCAGGGCTGTGATCCCTTAATTAGAGCTTCGACTGGAGAGAGAGGCCCATAGTAATCTATTCTATCACTGCCACTCCCACAGTCCTGCAACCTTCACCCACAATCGTTCAGCCAGTCCTCTTACAAGCCTCTCCTTGTCCTGCTTTCCCTGGCCATTCTTTCTAATCTTTCCCTTTCCATCCCTTATTATCTTCTCACCCAATCGCAGGGTACAGTAGGTAGAGGTAGGTAGAGCTGCAGTTTAATTATTGTTTGCAGTTTTTTCTTGCTGTACTGCACAGTCAGTGTAATTAAACTGCAGTCTAGCGAGGGTGTAGAAGCAATCTGAATGAGAAAGACTGAGCAAGGGGGTGACATGATGACACCCTCCCTTCCTAATTTAATACACTTAACACTAAATTACTTCATTGCTTGAGCTTTGCTTATTTTTATGGAGATAATAGCAGAACCCTGTCACCACAACCCTGAATATCAAATTATTAACTGACCAACAGTGATTTGCTATGCGCTATGAGTATGTATACAGTGATATACTGAATGACAATACCCAAAGATTTACTGCAGTCGGGTCGAGTAAATCATTGTAGCTGCTTGGCACATGGACTAGTAGGGTACTTTCTGTAGGGTCTCATATGCTGCAAGCTGTTAAACCTGCATTCAGTTCACTGTGTGCTTCATCAGACCAAACATGGATAAACGAAAGGTGTTACAGAGCAAATGCAAGATAAGTTAAATGAAACAGAGTTAGTTAATGCATATGAAGCAAATATTAATGCATGATACATGAATGATGGGGGAGTGTGGAGGGGAGTCTTGGAAGGTGAATGATGGGGGAGTGTGGAGGGGAGTCTTGGAAGGTGAATGATGGGGGAGTGTGGTGGGGAGTCTTGGAAGGTGAATGATGGGGGAGTGTGGAGGGGAGTCTTGGAAGGTGTAATATAAAAGAGGAAAACAAACTGCAGTCTTGCTTCTTGCTTTTTCATTTCTTTTCAGAGCAAAGCAAACAAAAAAACAAGGGAGAGAAAAAGTGAAATCAATTTGCTTGTCACATCCGTGCCCCCCTGTGAATTCCTGTTTTTAATCTGATTAGTGTGGCTGGGCCTGACTGTCAATCAGGGGGCTGCTATGTGAAGGTCGGTGCCTCCTTCAGAGGTCTAGATACCAGATCTGCATGCATACAAACACACCGCATCACTGTTATTCTTTAACCAACCCCCACCCCCCTTGGGGCCCCCCTTTCTCCAAGACATGAGGAACCATGTGTGTTTTCACTTCCCAAACATCTGACCAAATCCCTTTCCTCAAGCCAGAAAGGCAACTTTAAAAAGCATTACCCCCAAATGTGTTTCGAAAACAGAAATACATGCACACACAGAATTCATCAGAGTGCTGATTCATTCTCATGGGGAAACAGCAGCGCTGTCAAGGCTGAAGCAGCATGAAGCACTAAACCTTTGTTGGAGCCAGTGCACAGGAAATACAAGAGGTCAGAAAAAGAAAGATTGTGTTCTGAATCCCCTTAGGAAAACACAACAAACGTGCAGCAAATCACTCAGCGCCTCCAAAGGAATGTGAACAGTACAGTAAGTGACTTCATATTCACACCAGTTCACAGGAGGATTTTCTTCTAAGGCATGATAAATCAGAAATGTCCTTGAGGCTCCATCAAAAGAATCAAATGAAATAAGCTTACAAAAAAAGAAATGCATTTTCTCCCGTATTTGGGATGTTATTGGGTGAGAGACTCCAAAAAAGTGTTGATAAAAATGTGACAGATGTTATATCTCTGGTATTATAAATATGAATGTGTGTGTATGTGTGAATATCAGAGTTCTGTGTGTTAGAAAGAGGGCCAGGGAAGACTTGCAGTTCAGAGCATTGTCAGGGAAGCTGAGTCTGTTTCATCCTCCAGCTCAGCGCAGGAAAACTGTGTTAAATAATGCATTCTGAAGAGACCTCACATATAAGCAGTTACTAAAAAGGCCCATATACCAAAGACTATTCAGCACCCACCTCAGTCCAGTGCTCCCATATACCATTGATGATTCAGCACCTCTCTTCGTGAACAGCTCTCATATAGCATAGATGATTCAGCACCTTAATCAGTGGACAGCTCCCATGGTCTGTACTTTACAGCTATGGCCAAAAGTTTTTATGGAGTTAACAAATGTTGCTTAATAAAGTCGAATGAAACCTACTTAATAATGTTACGTTAACATATTGAATTACATACGGTTTTTTAGTTTTCCATATACTTATTGAAAAACTGACAAATTAAAAAGTGTGACATTTTGAAATCAACACAAAACTGGACTACTACTATGCTTTACTGAAGACTTTTGCGACATCATGTTTCTTTGATTGCATGATGTTAAATAAAAGGTCTAAATGATGTTCCTATAGTTTATTCATGTCTAAATCCTAAAACTGTAGGTGATGCAACACTTTTGTCCATAGCTGTGAGCTCACTTGTGGAAGTGGAACAAGCGGAACTGGACTTCCTGTAGAAAATATTTGGTGTGCAATCCTTATTCAAATGTATTTAGGACTCCTGGTTTGATGTAGCATAAACAGCAGTGGCTACTCCTGAATATATTTGGCAGTATAAATACACAGTGGATGCGTTGTTTAACCACTTCTGTGCTCCTGCAGCGTGTTTGAAGACGATGAGCCCCCCTGTGAGGAGGAGATCGAGTACCACAGTGACGTCTGCTCTGAGCACGGCGTGGACAGCACTGAGCTCGACGCTGAGGTCAACGGGGGTGTGAGCGACTCAGAAGAGGACCCGCCCCAGTATGGCCTGAAGACCCCCTACAGGAAGTCCCGCCTCACAGCACAGCTGCCATGGAAACCCTCTGTGGAGGTTGTCGCGGTTACCCTCAGCTCGCACAAGGGCTTCAACAGCTCCAACAGCCACTGCCTGGATTCAGATCTATCACATATAGAGTTGCTTTCAGGAAGGAGCTCAGATCTGGATTCAGATCTAGCACATATAGAGTTGCTTTCAGGAAGGAGCTCAGATCTGGATTCAGATCTAGCACACATAGAGTAGCTTTCAGGATGGAGCTCTCTGTGTAAGGATGGGTTTTCAGTTGTTGCTATAGGGGTTTATTTGAGTCACTTTTGGAAGTCTATTTACTATTAGATATGTCTACGGCAGGGGTCTCCAACCCTGGTCCTGGAGAGCCTCTATCCAGCAGGTTTTATAGGTGTCTACATCATCAGTGGCTAAAGATCTGGAACGCCTTAACATTTACAATTATATGGAATGCTTATTTTTTTAATTGGTAGTATTTACAAAAATCCAGCAGACACTGTACAGTGGTTTTTAAAAACTAGTTGAGAGACAGGACTTTAATACCCATCTCTACTCATATTTCATTTAGCTATTTTCTGTTTATTGCATTTTACAGCTCATTTTAATAGTTTACACACCATGCGCTTTGTAAAGGAGTGTTGTATAGTACTGTACAGACCACTTGGTGAGTGGAGTTTTAATAGCAGATTCCACACATTGGTTGATTTGACTTTTAAAACGGCAGAATTCTTTTTTCAATGTATTTATTGGGAGCTGTGTGTGATTTACACATACACTCTCTATACGATTTGAGATCTAAATAAACTCCTCAAGTTTCATTCTGGAGCGTCTTCTCTGTTCTTTACAGGTTTGCTTTACAATCCCGGGAATTACCAGAAAAGAAAGAAATCTTGTTAATTCAATGTAAATCTAAGTAACAGCAACTCATAGAGACCACAGCTTTACCATTGCCCAGCCTGGCACTGGCAGACACAGTGATGTAGATCTATGACACTGTAACAATGGAGACAAGACATCTCGGAATCAAAAAGAAAGAATTAATTTAAACACCCATTTGATCCTCTCTTTATGGACAAGCAGTCCAGAGGGAGTTTTTCTATGTGATCATTACAGACTCTCCGATTGCAAAATGATACCTGCCAGCCCCGGGGACAGATTCTACCCAGGCAATAGCTTGGCTTGCTATTGATCTTCAGAGAGCACATGACTGCTGGAGCTGTGGCTCAGACAGCACAGGACACTAGAAAAGTAATCAAGTAATATTTTCAAAACATTAGAGAGAGAGAGAGAGAGAGAGAGAGAGAGAGAGAGAGAGAGAGAGAGAGAGAGAGAGAGAGAGAGGAGTGAGAAAGAGAGAGAGAGAGAGTTTAAATCATGTACTTCGACATAATTACAATGTTATTAGGCATAGCTATAACCTTAACCCTCTTTTCTGATAGAATTGTGTACTTACATTTATTGTACATATCAAGTACATTGTAACTATGAATAATAACATTGCCATTATGTGTAAGTACACATGTGTATACTAAGTAACTACTATGTAAATACACAGTAATTAGGGACACAATGTAACATTACAAAATAAGTAATACACGATGATAGAATGGCAGAACAAACTGAAATAATTACTTACTAATGCTGCTGTAGCCCCCCTCCCCCTTCAATAAGAAGTTGCGCAAGGGTGCAAGGCATTAATCTGGTAGTGCATCTTTTAACATGTCATTGGGATGTTTTAATGCTGTGTCTCCTGTAGACACAACACTTTTCAGAAAGCACGCTGCAACCATAGCTGGGTGTATTCACATCAGATTGAAATGTTCCTTTGCCTGTGATTCTATTTGAGATATCCTGTGATGGGCAGGTGAATAATGAAAGAGTGAAACATCAACCACTGCCTCTATTTCAGTAAGAGCAACATTTCAATGCCTCACTCATGCTTAGCTGATGGATTTATATTTAATTTAGAGCTTCAGACCCATACCATCCTCAGTGCTTTGTGTGTGGTTTTTTAACTGAAATATGTGGTACAGGGGACCTGTTCTGCAAAACAAGCTGTCACAAGCTCTTATGATAATGCTCCAGTACTTATAATGCAGGTTTTAAAGCACATTGCTAATCCTGTTATCAGTGTGCTGCATCAATGTTGCTGTGCAGGGCTCAATAGGGAGCACACTCACCTTCATCTTGAAGGTTACAGGGTAGCAAACTGCAAGGGGGAATCCTAACTACTAACGCACTGTCCCCCAGCACAGTATCACTCCTGGGTAGACCTGCCCCCTCGGAACATGACATCAGCACACGGAATGGGAGAACTGGTCACAGTATCACTCCCGGAATGGGAGAACTGGTCACAGTATCACTCCTGGGTAGACCTGCCCCCTCGGAACATGACATCAGCACACGGAATGGGAGAACTGGTTTTGAAACCAACTTTCCATGAGGTGCAGTAAGAGTAATCTTTCAAAAGGAGAGTTCTTTTGAAACGGGGATACACTTTCACAAAACAAAGAGTGCTCTCACAGGACAATGAGCACAGTTGGGTCTGGAGAAGAGGAGCCCTGGGATTGGATAGGGAGTCAGAGTGCAGATGCACAGTTGGGTAATCAGCACTTACAAACAATTGCTGATACATGTTTGAGTATTTGAAACTGAAAATGATTGTTTCATTTCTAATAAAAACCACAAAGACTAGTTTTACAGATAAAGCCCATGGATTAGTGACTATGTGATACATTGTAACAATGTTTGGGGAACAAACACTACTGGTCGATTAATGGAGGACACCACTGTGCTTTGATTTGCACTCCGAACACAATTCAATAACTATTTCTATTTCCTTATTGAACATATGTCAACCTCCCATCAGATGAAATATTAAAACATGTAGATGTGATTTGGGAAAGGTCAGCTCCCTGGCCTAGTTTGGCAGGCCTGATTGATATTCTGAGTTTACTATTCTTCTCAGAGACAAGAGTAATGGGGAGGGATTGTACAAAATTGTAATACATTATTTAACTCATCTTTTAGCTGTGCTGCTGTATGGTGCGAATGAACTACCCACCACGCGCCATGCTAGCTGTTAAAATCCTGAATGAAGTACCCACCACGAGCCATGTTAGCTGTTAAAATCCTGAATGAAGTACCCACCACACGCCATGCTAGCTGTTAAAATCCTGAATGAAGTACCCACCACGCGCCATGCTAGCTGTTAAAATCCTGAATGAAGTACCCACCACGCGCCATGCTAGCTGTTAAAGTCC